>OY747133.1:83419883-83680611 GCA_963556465.1 Berberis vulgaris
TTTGGAGTCACAATTGTTCTGTTTTCAGTACTTACTGTTAAACTAACTTATGAGTTAATTTAAGCAAGTTATAGTAAGTAAGAACAAAAAAATTCAGAACTATAGTTTACTGAAGCTAATGAACAGATTAACTAGCAAGTGATGAACACAAGCTTTTTTATCAAACAACTTCACTACTCATCAAACTGATTCAATCAAACTAAACTTCACAGAAGCTCATAAGCAGTCATATACTCATATTTAAGTCTAAATACTTGCCAAAAAACAAAAAAACCCAGAATCTACTGAACAAACAAGTTAATTAGTTAACAAGAGTCCTTTACCAAACAAACACTACTCATCGAACTGGTTCAATCAAACTAGTTCTAAGATAAAACTAATTTTGAGATACTCATTTAGTTGTTTCTTCAGGAACAGTTAATTTAGCAATAAATGAACAATTTTTGAGACTCAAGAACTACAGAAGATCAAAACTGAAGAAGTAAGTGTTGTTTCCTACTGATTCGAAAACCCCATTTTGTTCGACAGTTCCTAGTAAGTGTTGTTTCCTTGAGAACAATAGAAGAAAGGAAGAGGGATTAGGCAAACCTGGAGCAGGGAGATGAGATCACAGAGGAGGAGAGGAGATCGCGGAGATGAGAGATCTTCGAAAGAGGTGAGATCGAGCCTCTGATGCGATGGAGATCAAGAGATCTTCGATCAGCCCTTCACAGAGATGAAGAGAAAGAGATCTTCGTGAGTCTCTGATGCGATGGAGTCTTCGTGGAGATGAGAGGTCTTTGATCAGCCCTTCACAGAGACGAGGAGAAAGAGATCTTCGTGAGTCTCTGATGCTGGAGATGAGGAGGTCTGATGCTGGAGAGAGACGAGGAGATCTGATGCTGGACAGAGACGAGGAGAAAGATATCTTCAGTGGAGAAAGAGATCTTCAATGGAGGTCTCACATGGAGATCTGATGTTGGAGTGAGACGAGAGGTTTTGTGTCCCGTGAATCATGTTCCCAGTGTGAGTGAGACGTCCGATTCCTACCAATGGTGGGAATCTATGGCACGTGCTGGCATCTCTCACCCACCAATAAAATCTCAAACAAACACCTAAAATGTTATTCCAAGTAGGAATAAGATTCCTATTCCCATGGAATGGATGCAACCAAACACACCCTGAGAGGAAACCCTGGTCATCAAATTCCCTTAATTTCGAATGCTATATAATGTAGGTGGAAGGGAATAGGAGAGTATCAATTACAGGTTTAGAACTTAAGCTCTTATGGCAAGTGTTAAGAATTTTATCTTCTTTGGTTTCCTCTTCATTGCTCAAGTTGTTCTGCTTCAGTCTCCTATCTGTTGTTTATCAGAGAAAAACAACTTTTACAAAGGAGGAAACAGTGTACATGTTATCGAAGTCAGTTCACTGATGCCCGCGGCAACTTGCTCTCCATCTACCACCTCCATCAAAGGTAAATAAGTTTATCCGTCTCCATTATCTTCCTCATTTCTTAGCTTCTCAAATGTCATGTGGATATTTGATTACTATTTGAAATGAAAGTTTAGTTGGTAGAGTATTAGTGGCTCTTATAAATCTTGGGCTCACATTGGGTCTTCATTAACTGTATACAAATTCAAAAACATGGCATGATAAAATGTGAACGAGAATTCTTTGCATTTTGCATATGTACTTAAGTCAAAGACTTGATTCACCTTTTTTTTTTTTCTCAAGTCGACTTAAACAATAACTTATGAAACATATGTACTAAATCAAGTTAGTATATGTCCAGAGAGTCATGCCAAACTGTGAATTGAGAGACTGAAAATTCATGAATGTGTTGTTTTGGAAAGATCGCGTTAGCTTTAGACTTTCTGGTTTTTACTTTTCGATTGATAGACTCGCCAAAAAGCTACTTTCATAAAGCTCAAGAATTTCTATTTTGCTTTAGACTCTCGCAAATTGAGACTATCATGGTCCACTGGCTAGATTCTTGACTAATTTCTGGCTGCAAACCCTTAGTAATGTATTATTTTGAAAATAAATTTCTGCATCTCAATCCACCACAACCGGTTGTATTTCCAATTTTCTGCATTAACAAGTTTGACAATAAGTTGAGTTATACACTGTTAAATGGAAATACATCTATATTACAATTTAGAGTGGTTTTTATTATTCATTGCTGACTAGGACAAAGTCAAATTGAAAGAATTAGAGATAAAAGATGGTTAAAGATTAAAAGTTGAGAAATGTATTAAATTTGAGGGTTAAGATTCATCTCCCATAATGACATATTTATAAATATAAAACATGTAGAAGGGCAAAAATAATGAAAAAATTTTGAAAAAAATTGGTGGAATGTACATGTGGCGGAGAGAGAAAATATTGTATTTTGCTTTTAGCAAAATGAAAATTATCATAACTATCTACATCGTTATCGAATTTTGGTACAGTTAATATCGTTGATGCATTTTTAAAAAACTTTCCAACAAAATCAATGATCAACAGGAACGTTAAAATTTAAAAAATATATATATTTTATAATTAAAAAACATATAAAGTATGTCACGTTTTTAATATTTTTCAAAGCAATGAGACAGCCCGATTATACCAGAAAAAATGAGTCGGGCATCTTAATGCACATTTCAACTTCATATTTTGGCGAATTCAAAGATTGGGGGAAAACTCATTATTGGCGTTTAAATTTTTTCCCCAACTGATTCAAATTTGACAGAGTCTAACTCTAAAATTTATAATATATATTTTTACCTTAAAATAAGCTTACACTTCAATACTGATTTAGAGTCAAAATGTGGATAGTGAAAGAGGTGTTCGATCAGTACAAAATATTTAACAAAAATAAAATTATACGGAGTGCCAACGGTACGGGAAACACTCTAGTTCATAACATTACTTACAGATGATCAGTTTCATTTGGCATATACGCCATCCTTGAACATAGTCCATAGACATGGACCTTGCTCGCCAACATGGCTTAATGGGGGACATAGTAAAACCACTGGATGCATTACAAGAAATCCTCGGCCAAGACCAAAACCGTGTGAATTCAGTTCACCGGATTCTCTCCAACAAATCCAGCAAATCTGATTTCCAAACCCAAAAAACTAGGCTCCCAGCGAGTTCAGGAGCATCAATTGGAACAGGAAACTACATTGTTCAAATAGAAATTGGAACTCCCACCAAAACCATGACTCTTATCTTTGACACTGCAAGTGATCTCACTTGGATCCAATGTGAACCTTGCGCCGGCTCCTGTTATGAACAAAGAGAACCAATTTTCGATCCATCCACCTCTACCTCCTATTCCAATGTCTCTTGCAACACTCCTGAATGCACGCAGGTCAAATCTGGAACTACTGATAACCCAGGGTGCGGTGCAACCAAAAATTGCATCTATGGGATAGAATATGGTGACTCATCCTCCTCCATTGGAAATTTTGCATATGAAACACTCACAGTAACACCTGATGTATTCCCAAAGTACAAATTTGGATGTGGTCAGAACAACGAAGGACTATTTGGGAAGGCTGCAGGTTTGCTTGGACTTGGGCGCGACAAATTATCTTTTGTGTCACAAACAATTGGGAAGTATGGAGGGGTGTTTTCGTATTGTCTCCCTTCGAGTTCAGGCTCAGGTTACTTATCATTTGGAACCGAACGAAGCGCAGATTCCTCCGTGAAGTTCACCCCAATGGTCACAGATCCCAGAGGTCCATCTTTTTATTCTCTCCATTTAACATCCATAATTGTAGGTGACACACAATTACCTATATCACCTACAGTGTTTCAGACTTCAGGGGTGATTATAGACTCTGGAACAGTAATAACCCGCTTACCTCCAAGTGCTTATTCTTCATTAAAATCAGCATTCCAACAGTACATGTCACCTTACCCGAAGGCGCCTGCTTTTTCGATATTGGACACTTGTTACGACTTTACTTCAGCTAAGGAAGTGAAGGTACCAAGAATAGTTTTTGTTTTCGAAGGAAATGCCTATATGCAGGTGATAGATTCTGAGGGCATCTTGATTAATACTAAGGGTGATGGTGATTATTCACAATTTTGTTTGGGTTTTGCTGGTAATCAAGATGCAGGTGAGGCAGCAATTATTGGTAACATGCAACAGCAGAAAATGAAGATAATCTACGATTTACAAAACAAGAGGGTGGGGTTTGGTCCTGGAAATTGTAGTTAAGCTTACTTATAGTTTTGAGGAAGAAGACTCTTTGCCATTATGGCATTATCATTGTAAGGCATTAAAGAAGTTTATTTCTTTTGTTTTAGTATTGTAATACACCATTTAGCCTGATGGTTACGAGTTATTTGGCAAACAAATTTAGGTCTCTACAAGGTAAAAGACTAAAAGCTTTTACAGAAGCAAATTGTGTATCTTTCCTTCAATTTTAAACTTTAAAATTTAAGGTCTCTTCCGTGAGCAATGATTGTGGATTAAGACATTAAGTTGAGGGTGATTTAGAGTACCCCCGTGTTTCCAATGTGCCTTGCACATGCCTCCCTTCCTACTTTCATTATATCTAAATTACTCATTATGTGTATGTATATAAAATGTATCTCGAATTCTCAATGATAATTTAAGGATTCTAATGAAAACCCCATTGTTCGATCTTCTTCCTTCACCAAACCCTTCTTCAATATCCACTCCATTTGAGCGAATCATCATCATCGATGATACATCAAATAAGACCGACATCTCGGTTATACATAGGGCAAAGATCATCTATCACGAGAAACAATTATCCCAAGACCAGGCCAATTCATAAAGCCCAAAGAAGACAAATTTAGTCATGAAAGCCCAAATAAGGCCCGTCAAATAGATCATAATCAGATGCTCAAATCCATGCCCGATAAAATTCTCCCTCAAGGGGAGAAATGTTACATAGAAAAAATAGTCGTGGAGGGAGTTATGCATCCACGGACATATCTACATCTACATAAATGAGGGATATAGAGAACATCCCCCCTCGTTGCGCCTCACGTGCTTGAGTCACGCAGGGAATTAACAACGAATAAAAGGTGAAGGGAACATTCGACAAAGGTATGCAATTTTAACTGAGTTCTGTCCAGTTTTATCTCTATCTCCAACTGAGTTAGTGACTTAAGCATCGGAGTGCCTTCGGCCACCAAAAAGGTGGCTTTGGCAATCAAACATTTGTTTTGCAAGTTTTACTTATTGGAGACAGGATGTTGGACAAATTAGTTTGGCACCGTCTGTGGGGAACGATAAGTTTTCCTTTAAAGAAGATAACATATAATAGCAAACTTCCTCAGCCCCAATCAACATTTAAAACAAATGGAACACTCTACAGACCATCAATCTGACAAAAATCAAAGCAATCCTTCTACCAAATAAACTGTGCCACCGATAGCGCACCCCGCATACCTAGGGACGAAAGTTGGGACGACCATGCCCGACAACAGAGAGCCACGGTACGTGGTGGCTCAAACGTCCTAGGCGTCTATAGGCACCACCACGGATCCTCGTCTAGACCTATTCATGATCCAGATGGATCATATGATCAAAATGGTAGAAAAGCTCACTCGGGAGAATGCTCAGCCCGCCAACCCTGTCCAAGCGCCGCCCCAACAAAATCCAGCCAACGAAGGACAGGACCTCAACAGGTAAATCCCGAAAGCAACGAACCACCTCAAGATGGGACCCTCAGAACGGCGAAACCCAGCTGAAATCCCATTCAGGATCGAAGTCACGGATCCTAATATACTGTACGAACTAGCCCAACCGCCATTTTCCCACGCACTCATTGACTCCCATGCCAAAGAAGTTCACCCCGCCAAAGTTTGAAGCGTACGATGGTAACACTGACCTAACAGACCACTTGCGACACTTTCACCACATGATGTCATTGAAGGAGAGCACAAATTCCATCTTATGCAGAACATTTCCAACAAGTCTCACCTCCATAGTAATGAACCGGTTCAACAACCTACCACCAAAGTCGATAGACTCATTTCAGGCGCTGGCTATCGCCTTTATTACGAAGTTCATTAGCAGTCAACGGATGAGGAAGGGGCCACACTACTTGCTTCACATCAAACAGAAGCCTCAGGAAACAATAAGGGAGTATGTTACTCGTTTTTACTAACGAGCTAACCATGATCAACAGATGCAATGACGATACGGCTACCACTACTTTCACTGTCGGACTGAAAAGATGACATTTTTCGATGCACTGATCCTGAAACCATCGAATAACATGGCGATTCTATTAATGATCGTTCAAAAGTACATCACTCTCAAGGCATTGATGGCCGCCAGGAAGAAGAACAGCTCCGAAAGGGAAGCCCATTCAAAGAAGTGAGAAATGAGGGAAGAAAAAAGGCGATACGACAGACCCCGGGAGGAAAGCGTTCAGTCAAATAAGCACCAAACTAATGGGAGGTCCGAATTCAACCAGCAAAAATCTGAAAAGCTGCAATCGACAAGGCCCAGACACGAGTGAGTGACAAGCGTGGCGAAAAGGCATACAAACCATACACGACCTTGATGACCAGCCGAGCGAACATACTAACACATGATCAAATGGGAAGATGTTAACTGGCCACTCAAGATGAGAGGAGACCCAGAGGGGCGAGACAAGAACAAATACTGCTCTTTCCATAAAGATCATGGGCACGACACTGAAGATTGTTACAACCTGAAAGATGAAATCGAGCATTGGATTCAAAGAGGATGACTCGACGAATTTGTCGGGCTACCTGATAAACAACCCAAAGGGAAGAAGAATGCAGACACCACCATAGGATTAAAATAACAACCCAGAGAGATGATATACGCCTTACACTGTGTAGCCGGAGAAAGCGACCAGACAAGTCCACCGAAGATACGACCAATAACATATCACACTCGAGTTGATCTATATAGAATCAGGAGCAACATCGCTATCAAACGAGAACAGATAAATCAATACGACAACTCACGAACAAGGAGCGTGGAGAAATTGGCAATTCAAATAGGGGTGGGTCAACCAACTAACAAAATCTGGAAAAGCCTACAAGCTTGACCATTATCCACGACAATGCCAACAACGCCTCCTACATTATTGACAATGCAAACAAATTATACGAATTGACAGCAGGTACTAATGTGGGCATGATTGGATAATTTGGGATTACATTCTATTATGATCAACCTGTCAACGACACATGCCCAGCAATTTGACCAAAAAACATTCTGAGTTTATTTTCTACCACGCGACAACAACATAAAATAACATAATTACGGATAAATGGAGGAAAAAGTTACAGCTAAAGTGTTAAAGACCACTCAAGGCAGAACAAATCGAGCAACTGTCAGAAAGATACAATGCAGATTCCACAACATAACTTTATGAGAAGGGAATGACTAATGCTATTATAGATTGTTAAACACCCGAAATGGGGTTATCAATAAAATTATGAGTTCAAAACTCTCCATCTTACACTCGAATTTGTGGCATCAAAGCCAGACAATAGGAAGTAATTAGCATACAAAGCCACAAACAAAAGGTCAGGACGTATAAGTCGGACACAAAACTTCTGGTCTAATCAACTAACGTAAGTAAATGTTGGGACAAACAAGTCAACTTATTCAAATAAATTTTGAGTCGACCGATACGTCAGACCAACGAAGTAAAAGTTGGGACGAACAAGTCAACTTCCTCAAATAAACTTTGAGTCGACTGATATGTCAGACCAACAAAGTAAAAGTTGGGACGTACAAGTCAACTTCCTCAAATAAACTTCGAGTTGACTGATACGTCAGACCAACGAAGTAAAAGTTGGGACGAATAAGTCAACTAATTCAAATAAACTTATAATCGACTAATACGTCAGACCAACAAAGCAAAAGTTGGGACGAAGTCAACTTCCGCAAATAAATTTTGAGTCAACTGATATGTCGAATCAACGAAGTAAAAGTTGGGACGAACAAGTCAGCTTATTCAAATAAACTTCAAGTCGACTGATATGTCAGACCAACGAAGTAAAATTTGGGACGAACATGTCAACTTACTCAACTAAACTTTGAGTCAACTAAATGTCATACCAACGAAGTAACAGTTGGGACGAACAAGTCAACATACCCGGAAAAACCTCTAGTCAATTAATGTGTCAGATCAACGAGGCAAGGACGAACGAGTCAACTTATTCAGCCTTATATATCAGATCAAGAAATCCAGACACATAAGCCGAAATGTAGCAGTAAATGCCCACTTGCCGATCAGAATATCACACTAAGAAGCGAAAGCTGGAGATACACAATATGACTTACTTCAACAACCACGACGGACCCATCTAAAAATGTACGAGTCAATTCACTCACAACACCAACCAAAAATGCTTCAGAACACCTTAATTGGCATGCAAGTACTTGAGGATCTGAATTCATAAATGCCTCGATTGACAAGAACAAAGAAAGAAAAACCTCGGATGGTCGACAAGCAAGCACAAAAATAGAAATATTGATAAGCCTAAATCGCCAGTACTTACTACAAACGACTCGATAGGGGGAACACACACATCATACACAATGAGTCACAACGAATGACCAAAGATGAATCATGACCTCAAAGTTTAGCATGCGAAGCAGAAATTAAATAAACTGAAATACAGTATTATCAAAAAGAAAATTTTCTCATTCATAAAATCACTATGTTAGATCCGGAGGAGAAGATGGAACATTTGAATAAATAACAGTAGAAGCATCAAGAGCGTCTGATGGAGGAGAGACCACAGCGACAGTGGCAGAAGAAGATAAGGTTCCCTTTTCAATGACAAAAGCATGCGATGGAGCCTGGTCGGAAGGAGGAGGAGATAATGGTTCTTCCTCTATGGGATCGATTGGGAGATCCGTACCTTCTTCAACATCTTCATCCTCGAAGACTTGATCAACCAAGTGACGATACTCGAATAAATCGACACCAAGCCCCTCAATATAGTCAAAAAGCTTGACTCGTCCATCAACAACTCTCTTCCAATCTTCCACCTCTGCAATCTTTAGCTTGTCTTTTGTCGCAACAAGCTCATTCTTAGCTGAAATCAACTGCCCTTTAGCAGCGGCCAGCGTGGCGGAGTTATCCAACTTGACTCCATCAACTGCTCCACCCGCCCTTCAGCAATCCTACGGCTGACTGACTGCTCAACGACGGAGCGTAGAGCCTCATCATGGCCAATTTTCTCGACAGAAACTCTTTTTCCAACTCGTCCAATCGTACATGAGGCCCCATCCAAATTGGTCGTCGAAGTCTCAAACTTCGCAGTAGACTTATCTCGCGCAACTTCTGCTTCCTTTAAAGAGGCCAGAGCAGCCTCAGCTGCCATCTCCTACTCCGCGCACTGCGCCTTTAGCTCATCAAGCTGACGAAGGATGCAAGAAAACACCAGCAACAACGCTACCAAATTCCTTTCAAGAGCAGCCACTTAGCCACGACCAGTCCTGTACTCTGACCCCATCACCCAACATAAGTGAGGTGATTCATCTCATCCATTTTTTGCTTAAGACCGTGGTCAAGATGAGTACTGGGATCCAACACAGGCATCGAATGTCCTTCTACCACCCGCCCATGCAATTCATTAACAAACCTACGCGTATCATCTTACACGTCAAGCTTAATAAACCAACAAAACTTCCCATCTGACTTGATATGGATGTCCTTCAGATTAGGCTTCTTCCAACCAATCTGTGGGTGAAGGACGTGAGGATCCGAAAGCACAGAGAAACCACCTCAAATGCCGGGAACAACGAGCGGAACAACGGTGACGAAAAAAAATCACATTTTGCCTTCTCGCTGCGAAGTGGTCGCCATAGGAACAAAACGAGTAGTAGTGGTGACAGGAGTAGCAGGATCCAGATGAACGGGAGATGAAATTGATAACCCTAGTGCATCATTGATAGGAATGGAAGATGATCGAGGGGAAAGGACCTCAAAATCCTGACCACGGTCACCAACCTCCTTAGATTGTTCCACTGCCAGCTGAATCATCTTATCATCGATAACTCGAGGGTCATCATTAGAGTATTCAGCAGCATCGGGTGCACCAAAGGCAGAAAGGAGCATCTTTTCATTATCATCTAACGAAAGAATAGATTTTCCTTACTCCTCTCCATCGCCAAAGTCATATCCTCGGCCTCCTCAAGGGATAAGCGATCCTCCTTCACAACCTCTTTATCAGAAGAACCCGGGCGAGAAGCAACCCGAGCAACACCACGAGTGGAAAGTCGTTTCTTCCTCGGAACACGGCCAGTACTTATCATCAATCGCTTTGACGGGCTTCGAAATTTTTCTCTTCCTAGAAGTCAGGCCAGCAACACCAATACTAATAGGAGCATCGATATCCATAACAAGTTTGCTTGAGTTCACTTCCCCATCAATGCTAGCATCACTAACACCAGCATGAGTAACACGAGCAGCAATCTCCTCAGCTTGGGATTCAGTAAGCAAAGCCTGTTCTGCCTCGTTCATAGTCGAATCCTTGGCAGGAAGAGTAGAGAAAATGTGGTGAATTATTCCATCAGGTAAATCGTTGATTCTATCCATTGCGGAGAATTGTACGTAGATATGTATTCTTTAACAACTGACTCTGGTCCACCTTGAGACAGGCGCCCCTGCAACTCGATTATTTCATGAAGCAAAACAGAAGCCTCACTTGTTAAAACCCCTCTAATTCCCAACTTGGTCTTGATTTTCTTCTGATTAAAATGTGCGACCCCGGAGTAACTACTGAAAAAGTTTTATCAAAAAAAAAAAAAAAAAATAGGCAACACTTACTTCACACCACCAAATGTACTGTCCCACATCACCATCTAGATTTTTTTTAACCTACTAACCCACACCACCCAAAAAACTATTTTTGTCAAAAACAGTAACATAAAAATAAGGTAACTTTCGACCAATTTAAACCCTCAATTGAGACCGATTATCAAGCTCATCAAAACATAACAATTATATTACTCTGAGTTACCTAATAAACACAATTTGAATAAGTTGAAAATGTTATGAAATGAGCAAGTTATGATCATTTTACTAAAGTCACACAAATCTGTCCCGCAAAGAAAACAGGGTAGTGTCCCTAACTTTCATCCAACTGATTTGCTCAATTGAGACTAATTCTTAAGCTCATCAAAGCACAAAATTGTATTACTTTGAGTAATCTAATACGGAAATAAGTTTGAAAATTTATATTTGAGATGAAGTGGAGTTTGAAATCATGGTCGGTTGAAATGAGTATTTTTTTTATGGGGTTTGGTTTGTTAGATCGGATTGGCTTACATTATGGCTTAAACGGTGACTTCGTCAAGCCCTTTTTATTTGAATTCACGTGCATTGTTGTTTTTGTGGTATGGGGTTGTTTTAAAAAAAAAATTTGGGTTGTTTGTTTGTTTGGTAGAAAGTGGATGTGTAATGGTGGTTTCCAGGTTAGGGTTTAGACTAAATCATGTTTTGTTTGTAACCATCATGCCTTCTTACTTGTTATTGTGTGTCTCTATTTAAATCTATTATGACCAGGTGAGGAGGTTAAGTGAGTTTTATCCTTTCTCTCTTTTAGAAATTTAGGTATTTTTGGTTATTCGTAAATATTATAGTAAGAAGAGATTTTTGGATGACTTGGGTATTAGTATTCTTTTGTAAATTCATATTTGCATTTTTGCGTTATAACTTGAAATGCGTGTTTAGTATGGGATTATACTGTAAACTTGAATTTTATGGTTATGCAAATTGGCATGCTAATCCTTATAATGAATAAGTGTGATCCATGTTGCGTTATATAAAATTTACTTCTGAAAATGTTATTTGTTTCCCCAAAAGAAATGGTGAATATTTGTGGTCGATGTATTTATGGTTGACAAAGTGTCAACGTAAAAGAGTCTTGAGAATTATTTGATTTTTTTGCTCTTTTCCACAACTCTGAAAAAAAATGAAAAATGATTTTTGTATACAGTTTTCTTGTGTACGTGTGATATAATTTTGGGTATGCATACTTGCTTGCATATCGATACGTTGTTCCATGTGAGTTCGGTAGTGCGTGTAGTATTTAGAAAATGTTTGTCATGGATCGAACTTCGGGTGAGATGTCATGTTCCTCGATCTGGCACCACACTTAAAACATGTACGCTCCGAGTGGTTTCGAAGGCAAGGAGATACACTTGGGGTGAGGTGTGTTCGGCACAAGGAGGGTAGTGCAATTGTGGAAAAGAATCGAGATTTTTGTGTATGTGCGTGATTGTCTTAATGGAAGAAACTAAATGCTCATTCTGAGAACTACATGTCTTCCTTAAGGTAAAATATATTTTGTTGACATTTAAATAATGATGATTATGAGTATGATCTGTATTTATTTGAAAATAAATTGTATTTATGAAGACCGATAAATTATGAATTTTATTCATTTATTTCTAAACGTTCTGTGCAGGATAGTGTTGGTAAAATAATTTTTTTTACATCAGACTTACCACGTTCGACCTTCACTTTTTAAGTGTTGGTAAAATAAATGTATATTTTAAGCATGATAAAACTTAGTAGTATAAAATGTTTGCCTCGTTGAGGAACTACAAGACTTTGAGTGTTATTTTCTTGTTTATGAAATTTTCATGTTAAAACATGTAACTATTTTATTTATAAAGATGAAGATTACTCATACCAGCTACCTCACTGACCCAAGTAAGTTTACGCTTCTTGGATACATTTTTATTGGAACGTAGCCATATTGAGCCTTTCACAAGTTAGAAAGTCAATGAGGCGGCAATATGAAAGGTTTACTTGTGTCAAAAAGTTAACCTGGTTAGAATTTTTATTTATGTTAATTTTTATTTATTTAATGTTTCTGTTGTTAAATTTTCCCGTTCCGAGATTCGGGGTAGCGAATAATCCTAATCCTACGTGGATATAAGGATTTTTTTTTTTCGTTTTCTTGAAAATCGGGGCGTAACACGTTTGGGTTTGTCCGACTGTGTTTAGCGAATGAACAAAAATACTTCGTCATAAAGGAAACATCTGCTAAAGTATTGTGGAAAACGTTGGAGGACAAATACACGACGAATAGTACAATTACGGGTAAACCTCTAGTGCAATGGTGGTGATGAAGGCAATCAAAAGAGATAATTTGCCTCCAATTACCTATATCACCTACAGTGTTTCATACTTCAGGGGTGATTATAGACTCTGGAACAGTAATAACCCGCTTACCTCCAAGTGCTTATTCTTCATTAAAATCAGCATTCCAACAGTACATGTCACCTTACCCGAAGGCTCCTGCTTTTTCGATATTGGACACTTGTTACAACTTTACTTCAGCTAAGGTAGCGAAGATACCAAGAATAGTTTTTGTTTTCAAAGGAAATGCCTCTATGCAGGTGATAGATTCTAGCAGCATCTTGATTAATACTAAGGGTGATGGTGATTATTCACAATTTTGTTTGGGTTTTGCTGGTAATCAAGATGCAGGTGATGCAACAATTATTGGTAACATGCAACAGCAGAAAATGAAGATAGTCTATGATTTACAAAACAAGAGGGTGGGGTTTGGTCCTCAAAATTGTTGTTAAGCTTACTTATAGTTTTGAGGAAGAAGACTCTTTGCCATTATTGCATTATCATTGTAAGGCATTAAAGAAGTTTATTTCTCGTGTGTTAGTATTGTAATACACCATTTAGCCTGATGGTATTATGAGTTATTTGGCGAACAAATTGTGTAACTTTCTTTCAATTTTAAACTTTAAAATTTAAGGTCTCTTTCGTAAGCATTGAATTAAGACATTAAGTTGAGGGTGATTTAGAGTACCCCCGTGTTACCAATGTGCCTTGCACATGCCTCCTTTCCTACTTTCATGATATCTAAATTATTCATGCTTTAGTATGCGTATGTATATAAAATGTATCTCGAATTCTCCAAATAATTTAAGGATTCTAATGAAAACCCTTTTTCAATATCCACTCCATTTGAATGAATCATCATCATTGATGATACATCAAATAAGATCGACATTTCGATTGTACACGTGGCAAAGATTATCCATCACGAGAAACAAATATCAAAGACCAGGCCAATTCATAAAGTTCAAAGAAGACGAATTTAGTCATGAAAGCCCAAACATGGCCCATCAAAATAAATCATAATCAGAGGCTCAGATCCAGACCCGATAAAGTTCCCCCTCAAGGGGAGAAACGTTACATAGAAAAATAGTGGTGGAGGGAATTATGCCTCCACGTACATATCTACATAAAAGACGGATATAGAGAACATCATCCCTCGTTGTGCCTCACATGCTTGAGTCACGCAGGGAATTAACAGCGACCATTATGAAGGGTGAAAGAAACATTTGACAAAGGTATGCAATTTTAACTGAGTGTTGTCCAGTTTTATCTCCATCTCCAACTGAGTTACTGACTTAAGCATCGGAGTTTCTTCGGTCACTAAAAATGTGGTATTTGGCAATATAGCATTTGTTTTGCAGATTTTACTTATTGGAGACAGGATGTTGGACAAATTAGTTTGGCGTTGTCCATGGGGAACGATAAGGAAATGTCTCTATGCAGGTGACAGATTCTAGCAGCATCTTGATTAATGTTAAGGGTGATGGTGATAATTCACAAATTTGTTTGGGTTTTGCTGGTAATCAAGATGCAGGTGATACAACAATTATTGGTAACATGCAACAGAAGAAAATGAAGATAGTCTACGATTTACAAAACAAGAGGGTGGGATTTGGTCCTGGAAATTGTAGTTAAGCTTACTTATAGTTTTGAGGAAGAAGACACTTTGCCATTATTGCATTATCATTGTAAGGCATTAAAGAAGTTTATTTCTTGTGTGTTAGTATTGTAATACACCATTTAGCCTGATGGTATTATGAGTTATTTGGCGAACAAATTTAGGTCTCTATAAGGTAAAAGACTAAAAGCTTTTACAGAAGCAAATTGTGTAACTTTCTTTCAATTTTAAACTTTAAAATTTAAGGTCTCTTTCGTAAGCAATGAATTAAGACATTAAGTTGAGGGTGATTTAGAGTATACCCCCGTGTTACCAATGTGCCTTGCACATGCTTCCTTTCCTACTTTCATAATATCTAAATTACTCATGCTTTATTACGTGTATGTATATAAAATGTATCTCGAATTCTCGATGATAATTTGTTGAAACTCTAACTGTAACAATGAATTCAATATGATTTTCATTCTATTGTTCAATGTACATTGGAGGTATATATATAGCTATCTAGAAACAGAACAGCTAGCTATAGAAACAGAACAGCTAGCTATGAACAGACTATGAACTCAGTAACTAACTAACTAATGTTCATAACAATATGAACAGACTTTGAACAGATTAGCTAACTAACTAATAGTCAACTAACTAATTTACATGACTGATTTGTTTATTCTAACATTCCCCCGCAAACTAAGTGTAGTCTCATTGACAACACTGAGTTTGTCACGAAGGAGTAGAAATCTAGATGTACTTAGAGCTTTGGTGAGAACATCAGCAATCTGATCCTTGGCAGAGATATGAAGTACATTGAGGAGTTTCCTTGCAACCTTCTCTCGAACAAAGAAAATATCAATTTCAATATGTTTAGTTCTAGCATGAAGAACTGGATTGGCACTAAGGAAAAATGCACTCATGTTGTCACACCAGACAGTAGGAGTGCCACTAGCAAGTCGTAACTCAGAGAAGAGTGTTTGCAACCAAGATAATTTAGCAGTTAATGATGCTAGGCTCCTGTACTCAGCTTCAGTGCTACTTCGAGAAACAACACTTTGTTTCTTTGATGACCAAGATATTAGATTTGATCCTAAATACACACAATACCCTGAAGTTGACCTCCTATCAGTAGCATCTGATGCCCAGTCTGCATCACAATACCCAGTGAATTGGAATGAAGAAACAGGAACTATGTGAAGACCATAGGTTGAAGTAGCTTTCAGATATCTCAAGATGCGCTTAACAACTTTCCAGTGAGCTTCAAGTGGGTTTTGCATAAACTGACATACCTTGTTGACAGAGTAAGCTATATCAGGTCTAGTGATAGTTACATATTGTAAGGCACCCACAACACTCCTATACATTTGAACATCTTTGAATGGATCACTCCCTGTATCCAGCATTTTTCTCACCACCTGACATAGGGGTAGGCAACCCATTAGCATGTTGCATTTTTGCTTTACAAAGAAGGTCTTGAATGTATTTGGTCTGAGAGAGGAACATGCCAGTAGTAGTGTGTTGAACTTGAATACCCAGAAAGTATTTAACCAATCCCATATCTTTCAAACTAAACTGAGCATGAAGTTGAGATATCAACTTAGAAAATATCAGTATTACTGGATCCTGTCACTAGGATATCATCAACATAGACCAGAATAAAAATGGGAGAAGGTGAGTGTCTGATGAACAAAGAAGAGTCTGAATTTGTGGCAGTAAAACCAAATGTGAGCAGAGTGTGTTGAAGCCTGTCAAACCAGGCTCTAGGGGCCTGTTTTAGACCATATATAGCTTTGGAAAGCTTGCACACAGCATCAGGCCGAGATGGGTCTACAAACCCAGGTGGTTGCATCATGTAGACCTCCTCTTGTAATACCCCATTTAGGAAGGCATTGTTGATGTCTAACTGGAACACTGACTAAGAGTAAGTAACTGCAACTGATAAGATGCTTCTGATTGTAGATGGTTTGACCACTGGGCTGAAAGTTTCCTTGTAATCAAAACCTTCAGTTTGTTGAAAGCCCCTAGCAACTAGGCGAGCTTTATATTTCTGTATTGTCCCATCTGAATTCTCTTTAACTTTGATAATCCATTTACAACCAACAATTCTTCTATGAGGAGGATAATCAACCAGTGACCAAGTATGATTACGTTGGAGAGCAAAATACTCATCTTGCATGGCAGCAAGCCAATGAGGAGTATTCAAGGCTTCCTTTAAACTTGATGGTTCTGCGGAGGCCAGAAACAGCTTTGGTTTGTAGATGCCTGATTTTGATCTAGTGATCATCTGATGTCCTGTAGGCAGAGTAGGCAGAATAGGCAGTGTAGGCAGAGTATTAGTAGTAGGTAAGGGACTAGAGGATAGAGGCTGATGATCATTAGAAGATGTATTAGTAATAGGATGATCAGCATTGCAATTAGGATGCTGAGAGGGATTGATATGGCAAGTTGGATGCTGAGGAAGAGCAGGACTCTGCAGTGTGGAGTTAGAGAACCTTGTAGAGGGAACAGTGGGTGTGACTACAGATGGAATTGTCATAGGAATATGAGAAGATGTAAATTCAGGAAAGAGTGAATTGAGTTGGATAGAAGAAGAGTGGACATTGTGGAATGGAAAGGAATTCTCATGAAACAAAACATCTCTGGATATGAAGATACGACCAGTAGGAGACCTACACTTATATCCTTTGTGTTGAATGCTATAACCAAGAAAAGTGCACTCTTCAGACCTATATTGCAACTTATGAGCATTGTAAGGCCTGACTATAATCTGGTGCTTTGTGATAAAGACACTCAAAAGGAGAAATTCCATTCAAGACAGAGGTAGGAACTCTGTTAAGAAGATAAACAGAAGTTCTGACAGCTTCATCCCAAAATTTTAAAGGAATAGATGCATGAGCTAGCAAAGTAAGGGCTGACTCAATGATATGCCTGTGTTTGCGTTCAGCTACACCATTCTGTTGGTGAGTAGTAGGACAAGCTAATCTATGAATGATTCCATTTTGAGCTAAAAACTTAGAGAATGATCTGTACTCACCTCCCCAATCAGATTGAACACACTTAATAGGGAGATTGAATTCAAGTTCTACTTGAGCTTTGAACTTGAGAAAAGTGGGAAAAGCATCAGATTTGTTTTGTAAGAGATAAACCCATGTAAACCTACTATAAGCATCTATGAAATGAATGTAGTATTTATACCCTGAAGAAGATACAGTTGAGGCAGGACCCCATAGGTCTGTGTGAATAAGTTCTAAAGGGTTGTGGTAGACAGTGGAAGAACTAGTATAAGGTAGTCTATGTATTTTGCCTAGACAACAAGAAGAACAAAACAAAGATGCATCTGTACTAGGAGTAGGAATATTACACTGTCTTAAAATTCTTTGAACAAGAGAAAATGAAGGATGGCCCAAACGGGCATGCCAAAGAGATAAGGGTGATGCAGCCTTAGAAGATGCTGTATACACTGACTTGCAGAAAATTGAAGAAGAGTCAAGTGTTGGATGAACTGAAGCAGCTAGAGATGGAGAAGGAAACACATACAGCCCATTGCTAAGTGTGCCTGCCAAGAGGATCTTCTTGGTGTCCTGATCCTTAACAAAACAAAAATTAGGATGAAACTCAAAATAAACATTATTATCTTGAGCAAATTTGGAGACACTCAAAAGGTTTTTAGTAAGCTTAGGGACTTGCAGAACATTCCTCAGATGTAAAATTCTGGAAGAATTGAAAGATGATAATGTTGACTCACCAACATTTTGAATGGGCAGACCTGAACCATCCCCAATGAAAAGCTGATCATTACCATAGTAAGGAGAGGATGACTTCAAGTTATGAATATGTGGAGTGCAATGATTTGTAGCACCAGAATCAGGAAACCATCTATTGTCAGATGAACTAGAAGCAGACATTAATCCTTGAGGCTGGTAATGGTGAGAATCTGAACCACCTCCCCAATGTTCATCTGTAGCATTCCTGGAAGTAAGATTGGCTTGCATATTGGCTTGCTGAGAAGAGACTGCTGACTGCTGAAAAGAAGTGTTTGAATTCCAAGGATTGGATATGTTGTTATCAAACCTATGATAGCATTTGAAAGCCATGTGACCTGTCTTGCCACAAATTTGACATTGAGGTCTTGCATTGTGAAAGTTAGGAGGTCTAGAACCTCTCCCAGATCCAAACCTTGCACCACTTCTGAATGAGACAGTATTGGTAGGGGACCTGAACTGTGGACGCCAAGGATTGGAAGTAAAGGACCTAGGAGAAGGCCTATAGTTACTGTGAGCTACATTGACTGAACTAGAGACATCTATATGTTTGGTATGCCTCTCAATACGTGTTTCTTGAGCCAGAAGAAGGGATTCTATCTCAGCAATACTATAAGAATCTGACCTGGAAGAAACTGATACTATGAAAGTATCATAAGTCTGAGGAAGACCATCAAAGATGGCATTGATGTGTTCTTGAGGTGACAATACATGGCCAACAGAAGCCAGTTGATCAATGATAGTCTTGATCTTGAGTAGATAATCATTGATGTTCATATCACACTTCTTGATGTTCTGAAGTTGTGTCCGAAACTGAGAAATCTTAGCAGTGGTTTGGGAATTAAAGAACACCTCAAGAGTACTCCATATGTGAGCTGAGGATTCACTTCCAACTAACCTTGTTAACAAGGATTCCATCATGGATGAAAGGAGCCAAGAAAACAACAATTGATCCTGTTGCTCCCAACTGATGAACTCTGGATTGACTCGACCAAGAGCTTGATCATCAGTTGATAGAAATCGGGCTGGAGAAGTATCTTTCTCAATGAACTTCTGCAACTTATGACCCTTAATGGTTGCTAACACTTGTTGCTTCCATAGCAGGTAATTGCTCTCACTCAATTTAACAGACAGAACATGAGTAAACATGACAGGTTTACCTTCTGTAGAACTTGAATTGCTAGCAGAAGCAGCATTGGAAGAACTAGAATCCGCCATTAGCAATATTGAAGAAGCAGAGAGAAAAGAGGAGAAGAGAGAAAAAAAAAAATTTAGGACTGACAGAGATGATAAGATGAAGAGCTATAATGGTGCTCTGATACCATGTTGAAACTCTAACTGTAACAATGAATTCAATATGATTTTCATTCTATTGTTCAATGTACATTGGAGGTATATATATAGCTATCTAGAAACAGAACAGCTAGCTATAGAAACAGAACAGCTAGCTATGAACAGACTATGAACTCAGTAACTAACTAACTAATGTTCATAACAATATGAACAGACTTTGAACAGATTAGCTAACTAACTAATAGTCAACTAACTAATTTACATGACTGATTTGTTTATTCTAACATAATTTAAGGATTCTAATGAAAACCCCATTGTTCCATCTTCTTCCTTCACCAAACCCTTTTTCAGTATCCACTCCATTTGAATGAATCATCATCATTGATGATACATCAAATAAGACCGACATTTCGGTTGTACACGTGGCAAAGATCATCCATCACGAGAAATAAGTATTCAAGACCAGGCCAATTCATAAAGCTCAAAGAAGACGAATTTAGTCATGAAAGTCCAAACATGACCCATCAAAATAGATCATAATCAGAGGCTCAAATCCAGGCCCGATAAAGTTTCCCCTCAAGGGGAGAAACATTACATAGAAAAATAGTTGTTGAGGGAATTATGCATCCACGGACATATCTACATAAAAGAGGATATAGAGAATATCCCCCCTCGTCGCGCCTCACATGCTTAGGTCACGCAGGGAATTAACAACGACCATTATGAAGGGTGAAAGAAACATTTTACAAAGGTATGCAATTTTAACTGAGTGTTGTCCAGCTTTATCTCCATCTCCAACTTAGTTACTGACTTAAGCATCGGAGTTTTTTCGGTCACTAAAAAAGTGGTATTTGGCAATCTAGCATTTGTTTTGCAGATTTTACTTATTGGAGACAGGATGTTGGACAAATCAGTTTGGCGTTGTCCATGGGGAACTATAAGTTTTCCATCACTGCCTCGCTCCACCGCCAATTGTGGCTATAAAAAGAGGTCCCCCCCTATTCTTCATCATTGATCTCCTTGAATGGTTCTTCCCTTGTGAGCCTTATGAGGAAGTTAGGGTTCTTCAATCCCTTCCTGTGTTTGTACGTGTGAGAGAAAGGGAGTAAAGTGAGGAGAAAAAGTAAATAAATTCTTTTGTTTTCTTTGTGAGAGATATATGCTCCTCGCGTATATTTGTTGCATCGCTTAGACACGTGTGTATTTAACATTGTTGATGTTATGTAACTTTCTCCATTTGTACTCTTCAATCTCACTAGTGAAGTTATTCTCTTTGCCTGTAAACGTAGACAAACTTGTCGAACCATATTAAATTGATTGTGCGGTGCATGTTTTATTTATTTCCATTATTTTACATTGTCTTGTCTATAATTTGATTTATTATTTTCTATTGCAATTATCAATTGTGATGGAATATTTAAATAGCTTATGGTGTCAAGATGAGCTCAACATGAGACTGTGTAATCCACTGGCACCATCTCGTGACTCAAGTCATACAATCAATCAATCTCGCAACTTTTTTGGCTATTCTAATCATGGAATGTCTCATTGCTAGAAGCTTTAAGATCCACAAAAAATACTGTACAGCTGGTCTGAAAATGTCACCATTTACGCGTTTAGTTGTTTCTTTCCGCTGATTAGTACACCAAGTTGGCCTACTGATGTATCCATTTTACAGACTATCTGATGCCAAGCTTCTATTGCTATCTCCATCAGGTACCCCACAAGAAGACCACCTTCAAAGACCGGGCAGTGGAAACCTGGGTCTTCAAATTCCCTTAGGGTGTGTTTTGTTGCATGGAATTATATGCCATGAAATTCATTAGGGTCCCATATATTTTAGGCTAATTTCGAATGCTATATAATGTAGGTGGAATGGAATAGGATTGTATCAATTACAGGTTTAGAATTTAAGCTCTTATGGCAAGTGCTAAGAATTTTATCTTCTTCGGTTTCCTCTTCATTGCTCATGTTGTTCTGCTTCAGTCTCCTATCTGTTTATCAGAGAAAAGCAACTTTTACAAAGGAGGAAACAGTGTACATGTTATCGGAGTCAGTTCACTGATGCCCGCGACAACTTGCTCTCCATCTACCACCTCCATCAAAGGTAAATAAGTTTATCCTTATCCATGATCTTCCTCATTTCTTAGCTTCTCAAATGTTATGTGGATATGTGATTACTATTTGAAATGAAAGTTAAGTAGATAAGAGTATTAGTGGCTCTAATTATATCTTCGGCTCACATTGGGTCTTCGTTATCCATATACGTCTTCAAAAATATGCCATGATAAAATGTGAACAAGAATTCTTTGCATTTTGCATATGGGAGAGTGACTTAGGCAGGCCAAAGACTTAATTTGCCTTTCTTTTTTTTGACTTAATTTGCCTTTCTTTTTTTTGACTTAATTTGACTTTAACAATAACTTATGAAACATATGTACTAAATCAAGTTAGTATATGTTCAGAAAGTCAATCCTAACTTGTGAACTGAGAGATTGAATACTCATGAATGTGTTGTTTTGGAAAGAACGCGTTAGCTTTAGACTTTCTGGTTTTTACTTTTCAATTGATAAACTCGACAAAAAGCTACTTTCATAAAGCTCAATAAGTCCAAGCCAGTTTCTATTTTGCTTTAGTCTTTCGCAAATTGAGACTAATTTCTGGCTGCAAACCCTTTGTAATGTATCATCTCAATGCACCACCAGTGGTTGTATTTCATATGCGAATTTCTTGCATTTCCAATTTTCTGCATTGATAAGTTTGACATTAGATTGAGTTATACATGCACTGTTAAATGGAGATACATTCACTGATGATCAGTTTCATTTGGCATCAGGTGCAAACAATATGACATCCTTGAACATAGTCCATAGACATGGACCTTGCTCGCCAACATGGCTTAATGGGGACAAAGCAAAACCACTGGATGCATTAAAAGAAATCCTACAGCAAGATCAAAACCGTGTGAATTCAGTTCACCGGATTCTCTCCAACAAATCCAGCAAATCTGATTTCCAAACCCAAAAAACTAGGCTCCCGGCGAGTTCAGGAGCATCAATTGGAACTGGAAACTACATTGTTCAAATAGGAATTGGAACTCCCACCAAAACCATGACTCTTATCTTTGACACTGCAAGTGATCTCACTTGGATCCAATGTGAACCTTGCGCCGGCTCCTGTTATGAACAAAGAGAACCAATTTTCGATCCATCCACCTCTACCTCCTATTCCAATATCTCTTGCAACACTCCTGAATGCACTCGGGTCAAATCCGGAACTAGTGTTAACCCAGGGTGCGGTGCAACCAAAAATTGCATCTATGGAATAGAATATGGTGACTCATCCTACTCCATTGGAAATTTTGCATACGAAACACTCACAGTAACAACTGATGTGTTCCCAAAGTACAAATTTGGATGTGGTCAGAACAACGACGGACTATTTGGAACAGCTGCAGGTTTGCTTGGACTTGGGCGCGATAATTTATCTTTTGTGTCTCAAACAGTTGGGAAGTATGGAGGGGTGTTTTCATATTGTCTCCCTTCGAGTTCAGGCTCAGGTTACTTATCATTTGGAACCGAACAATGCACAGATTCCTCCGTGAAGTTCACCCCAATAATCACAGATCCCAGAGGTCCATCTTTTTATTCTCTCCATTTAACATCCATAATTGTAGGTGACACACAATTACCTATATCACCTACAGTGTTTCAGACTTCAGGGGTGATTATAGACTCTGGAACTGTCATAACTCGCTTACCTCCAGATGCTTATTCTTCGTTGAAATCAACATTTCAACAGCAGATGTCACAGTACCCAAAGGCTCCTGCCTTTTCAATATTGGACACTTGTTATGACTTTACTTCAGTTAAGGAAATCAATATACCGACAATAGTTCTTGTCTTCGAGGGGAATGCAAATATGGTGTTAGATCCTAATGCAGGGATCTTGATTAAAGTTAATGGTGATTCACAGGTTTGTTTGGCTTTTGCTGGAAATAGAGATGCGGGTAATGTAGCTATTATTGGTAACACACAACAACAGAAGTTGAAGATAGTGTATGATGTACAAAACCGGAGGCTTGGATTTGGCCCTGGAAATTGTGGTTGAGCTTGTAGTTTTGGAAGAGCAGTCTATAATAAAATTGGATTAGATATCAATAAATAAAAACATCAGATTATGCACTCATTATGGTTATGTTATCTTCATTGTCATGCATTAATTTATATTCATTTGTCAAGTTTTCGATATTATACATTATTTAGCCTAATTGGAACATATCAGAATATCTGTCACTTCTGATTTCAAATTTAAGGTCTCTTCTAAGAGGACAAAATAATGCCAACTGGGTTTATCAAATCGGCTATCTGGCACGCAAAGTATATTCTTGCAACCCTAAATGTGTTTGTTGATCACTGCTCTTAATACCAATCAATCTCGAAACTTTGCTACCTGCATATGGCATGTCTTATTGCTAGAAGCTTTAAGATCCACAAAAAATAGTGTACAGCTGGTCCGAAAATGTCACCATTTACGCGCTTAGTTCTTTCTTTCCGCTGATTAATAGACCAAGTTGGCCTACTGTGTGGTCTTTTTCATTTTGTCTGTTATCTAATATATCCATGGTAAGGCCCATTTCAAAGACTATCTGATGAGATACCAAGCTTCTATTGCTATCTCCATCAGGTACCCCACAAGAAGACCACCTTCAAAGACACTGAGGGTGTGTTTGGTTGCATGGAATCCTAAGGTGGAAATTGGAATCTCATTCCATGGCATCCCA
Source organism: Berberis vulgaris (assembly GCA_963556465.1). Classification (NCBI taxonomy): domain Eukaryota; kingdom Viridiplantae; phylum Streptophyta; class Magnoliopsida; order Ranunculales; family Berberidaceae; genus Berberis; species Berberis vulgaris. Next base: position 83,444,439 of record OY747133.1, read on the forward strand.
TGTCATGGCATCTCATGCCATGGACTTGACCAATTTTGATGTTTGGTTGTCCATGGGCATTGGATTCCAATTCCTATTATGAGTGTTTGGTTGTCCAAAACTAATTATGAGAATTTTTTTTATTTTTTATTATGAAGTCCAATTCTCACACATTGAACTTTCTCATGATTTTCAAAATTTGACGTTGGATAAGTCCAGAAACCGCCCTTACAGCCTTATCAACTTCTTGCCAAGGGAAGGTTTCCAATCGTATAGGCATAGCATTCGCTTGCTCAAATGCCTTGCATATACTCAATATGGCCTTAGCAAACTCGAGATCATCGTTGTCACACGTTCGCTTGCATTTGCGAGACAATGTAGTAGAACCCGAGGCAACATCTTCCCTGTCTTTGGAAGCAACTGGCTGCAATTCAATGTGATCCAAGAACTAGAAATGGAAACATAACCATATGGGATTTTCTTGGTAGTATGAGAGGATTTCATTGAGAAAGATACAAAACCATGTCTCCATTTTGTTCATTTCAATAAATAGATGGAGAGATAAGTTGAAACCATAATCTACCCTTTCACATCATTGTAAGTTTCTAAATTATACCCTTTCACATGTAGTAGTTATCTGAGAGGTTGAGTAATCAAATCAACCTTCTCTAAATTGCTGTTAGCAAACACAGTACATGCTTGAGAAAAGCAGAATTACATTCACTGAAATTGTCTAGGATCAAGGCAATGTATCTTCCATTAGAATCAAAAGAAACAATGGGTTGCAATGTGATCAGTCTGTGATTCAGAGATACGTCTTATCAAGATCATCGAAGTAAGGGTGCTCCATTGCTTTCTTTGCGGAGATGCGCTTGGATGGTTCATACTGCAACATTTTCTGCAGCAAGGTAAACAGACAAGTAAAAAAACATCCACCCTCTAAAAGTCCACAAAGAGAACTAAAGATCGATTGAGGGTGACGAACATTTTAAGAAAATTGTGCTCAAAACTCACCCCTAGCAGATCAAGCCCGTTGTTGTCAAAATTTGGAATAGCCGACGAAAGCTTCTTTGGGCTCCATTATGGGTATTCATGCCAGTCCTTCAGCTTACTGACTCCTGGCCACACTTGTTCATTTGGAGTGCCCAATAACCTGCACCAGATGCACAAGCCATAACCACATGAGATCAAGAAAAATCATAAAACTGACTAACTTTAAGAAACTGTATGCAAACCTGAAGATATGAAGTAGCTGTTGCAGTTCAGAGTCTCCTTGGAAAAGTGCTTTAGTAGTGACAAGTTCAGCTGCAATTCACAAAAATTAAGTTACCCAATGCAGATTCAGTTCAACCATAAAGAGTTTAAACTCGGTGTACACATATCTTACCAAAGATACAGCCAACAGACCACATGTCTACTGGAGTTGAGTAGTGGGTGGCTCCTAGAAGCACTTCTGGAGCTCGATACCATAGAGTAAGGATCTGTAATATGAAGTCAATTTTGAGAGGCTAATTGAAGTATCCTCTGGGTTCATGAAATCACAGGTAACATGGAATTAGTATTTCACCTCATGAGTATACTTCTTCATTGGAACAGTAAATGCTCGAGCAAGTCCAAGATCTGCTATTTTTAGCATTATTGTCTTGGGATCCATCAGAAGATTGTGAGGCTTCAAGTCCCCGGTTTCAAACAGAATATAAGATTGAGATTGCATGAACATTGAATCCAACCAGAGCATCAGCCATGGCTGAGCATGTTTACCACCTATTCTTTGATAACAACCTCACAAACTACTGACTTCCCCCTTCCTTCAATTCAATTCACTGCAGCTGGATTCTTGTCTGAGCAAAAGTTTCCTGCAAATTCAATTCACAACAACCAAACTATAATTACAAAAAAAAAACACACACACACAAGTACTTGAAAGCAACATTTCTGAATCTATTAAAAATGCTTCAACTAACAAGTTTTGTGCAAAGAGTGGGGTGATCTTCTTCTTACCAGATATGTCCATAACATCCATGTCAGGCTCTGAAGGAAATCCAACACATTTTGAACTCCTTTGAAGACCATGTTCATCCACATTGCATCACCAATTCTGCAGATGAATCTCAAATAAAGAAGAAGAAAATGTTACACATGAAAATGTTTGGAGTCACAATTGTTCTGTTTTCAGTACTTACTGTTAAACTAACTTATGAGTTAATTTAAGCAAGTTATAGTAAGTAAGAACAAAAAAATTCAGAACTATAGTTTACTGAAGCTAATGAACAGATTAACTAGCAAGTGATGAACACAAGCTTTTTTATCAAACAACTTCACTACTCATCAAACTGATTCAATCAAACTAAACTTCACAGAAGCTCATAAGCAGTCATATACTCATATTTAAGTCTAAATACTTGCCAAAAAACAAAAAAACCCAGAATCTACTGAACAAACAAGTTAATTAGTTAACAAGAGTCCTTTACCAAACAAACACTACTCATCGAACTGGTTCAATCAAACTAGTTCTAAGATAAAACTAATTTTGAGATACTCATTTAGTTGTTTCTTCAGGAACAGTTAATTTAGCAATAAATGAACAATTTTTGAGACTCAAGAACTACAGAAGATCAAAACTGAAGAAGTAAGTGTTGTTTCCTACTGATTCGAAAACCCCATTTTGTTCGACAGTTCCTAGTAAGTGTTGTTTCCTTGAGAACAATAGAAGAAAGGAAGAGGGATTAGGCAAACCTGGAGCAGGGAGATGAGATCACAGAGGAGGAGAGGAGATCGCGGAGATGAGAGATCTTCGAAAGAGGTGAGATCGAGCCTCTGATGCGATGGAGATCAAGAGATCTTCGATCAGCCCTTCACAGAGATGAAGAGAAAGAGATCTTCGTGAGTCTCTGATGCGATGGAGTCTTCGTGGAGATGAGAGGTCTTTGATCAGCCCTTCACAGAGACGAGGAGAAAGAGATCTTCGTGAGTCTCTGATGCTGGAGATGAGGAGGTCTGATGCTGGAGAGAGACGAGGAGATCTGATGCTGGACAGAGACGAGGAGAAAGATATCTTCAGTGGAGAAAGAGATCTTCAATGGAGGTCTCACATGGAGATCTGATGTTGGAGTGAGACGAGAGGTTTTGTGTCCCGTGAATCATGTTCCCAGTGTGAGTGAGACGTCCGATTCCTACCAATGGTGGGAATCTATGGCACGTGCTGGCATCTCTCACCCACCAATAAAATCTCAAACAAACACCTAAAATGTTATTCCAAGTAGGAATAAGATTCCTATTCCCATGGAATGGATGCAACCAAACACACCCTGAGAGGAAACCCTGGTCATCAAATTCCCTTAATTTCGAATGCTATATAATGTAGGTGGAAGGGAATAGGAGAGTATCAATTACAGGTTTAGAACTTAAGCTCTTATGGCAAGTGTTAAGAATTTTATCTTCTTTGGTTTCCTCTTCATTGCTCAAGTTGTTCTGCTTCAGTCTCCTATCTGTTGTTTATCAGAGAAAAACAACTTTTACAAAGGAGGAAACAGTGTACATGTTATCGAAGTCAGTTCACTGATGCCCGCGGCAACTTGCTCTCCATCTACCACCTCCATCAAAGGTAAATAAGTTTATCCGTCTCCATTATCTTCCTCATTTCTTAGCTTCTCAAATGTCATGTGGATATTTGATTACTATTTGAAATGAAAGTTTAGTTGGTAGAGTATTAGTGGCTCTTATAAATCTTGGGCTCACATTGGGTCTTCATTAACTGTATACAAATTCAAAAACATGGCATGATAAAATGTGAACGAGAATTCTTTGCATTTTGCATATGTACTTAAGTCAAAGACTTGATTCACCTTTTTTTTTTTTCTCAAGTCGACTTAAACAATAACTTATGAAACATATGTACTAAATCAAGTTAGTATATGTCCAGAGAGTCATGCCAAACTGTGAATTGAGAGACTGAAAATTCATGAATGTGTTGTTTTGGAAAGATCGCGTTAGCTTTAGACTTTCTGGTTTTTACTTTTCGATTGATAGACTCGCCAAAAAGCTACTTTCATAAAGCTCAAGAATTTCTATTTTGCTTTAGACTCTCGCAAATTGAGACTATCATGGTCCACTGGCTAGATTCTTGACTAATTTCTGGCTGCAAACCCTTAGTAATGTATTATTTTGAAAATAAATTTCTGCATCTCAATCCACCACAACCGGTTGTATTTCCAATTTTCTGCATTAACAAGTTTGACAATAAGTTGAGTTATACACTGTTAAATGGAAATACATCTATATTACAATTTAGAGTGGTTTTTATTATTCATTGCTGACTAGGACAAAGTCAAATTGAAAGAATTAGAGATAAAAGATGGTTAAAGATTAAAAGTTGAGAAATGTATTAAATTTGAGGGTTAAGATTCATCTCCCATAATGACATATTTATAAATATAAAACATGTAGAAGGGCAAAAATAATGAAAAAATTTTGAAAAAAATTGGTGGAATGTACATGTGGCGGAGAGAGAAAATATTGTATTTTGCTTTTAGCAAAATGAAAATTATCATAACTATCTACATCGTTATCGAATTTTGGTACAGTTAATATCGTTGATGCATTTTTAAAAAACTTTCCAACAAAATCAATGATCAACAGGAACGTTAAAATTTAAAAAATATATATATTTTATAATTAAAAAACATATAAAGTATGTCACGTTTTTAATATTTTTCAAAGCAATGAGACAGCCCGATTATACCAGAAAAAATGAGTCGGGCATCTTAATGCACATTTCAACTTCATATTTTGGCGAATTCAAAGATTGGGGGAAAACTCATTATTGGCGTTTAAATTTTTTCCCCAACTGATTCAAATTTGACAGAGTCTAACTCTAAAATTTATAATATATATTTTTACCTTAAAATAAGCTTACACTTCAATACTGATTTAGAGTCAAAATGTGGATAGTGAAAGAGGTGTTCGATCAGTACAAAATATTTAACAAAAATAAAATTATACGGAGTGCCAACGGTACGGGAAACACTCTAGTTCATAACATTACTTACAGATGATCAGTTTCATTTGGCATATACGCCATCCTTGAACATAGTCCATAGACATGGACCTTGCTCGCCAACATGGCTTAATGGGGGACATAGTAAAACCACTGGATGCATTACAAGAAATCCTCGGCCAAGACCAAAACCGTGTGAATTCAGTTCACCGGATTCTCTCCAACAAATCCAGCAAATCTGATTTCCAAACCCAAAAAACTAGGCTCCCAGCGAGTTCAGGAGCATCAATTGGAACAGGAAACTACATTGTTCAAATAGAAATTGGAACTCCCACCAAAACCATGACTCTTATCTTTGACACTGCAAGTGATCTCACTTGGATCCAATGTGAACCTTGCGCCGGCTCCTGTTATGAACAAAGAGAACCAATTTTCGATCCATCCACCTCTACCTCCTATTCCAATGTCTCTTGCAACACTCCTGAATGCACGCAGGTCAAATCTGGAACTACTGATAACCCAGGGTGCGGTGCAACCAAAAATTGCATCTATGGGATAGAATATGGTGACTCATCCTCCTCCATTGGAAATTTTGCATATGAAACACTCACAGTAACACCTGATGTATTCCCAAAGTACAAATTTGGATGTGGTCAGAACAACGAAGGACTATTTGGGAAGGCTGCAGGTTTGCTTGGACTTGGGCGCGACAAATTATCTTTTGTGTCACAAACAATTGGGAAGTATGGAGGGGTGTTTTCGTATTGTCTCCCTTCGAGTTCAGGCTCAGGTTACTTATCATTTGGAACCGAACGAAGCGCAGATTCCTCCGTGAAGTTCACCCCAATGGTCACAGATCCCAGAGGTCCATCTTTTTATTCTCTCCATTTAACATCCATAATTGTAGGTGACACACAATTACCTATATCACCTACAGTGTTTCAGACTTCAGGGGTGATTATAGACTCTGGAACAGTAATAACCCGCTTACCTCCAAGTGCTTATTCTTCATTAAAATCAGCATTCCAACAGTACATGTCACCTTACCCGAAGGCGCCTGCTTTTTCGATATTGGACACTTGTTACGACTTTACTTCAGCTAAGGAAGTGAAGGTACCAAGAATAGTTTTTGTTTTCGAAGGAAATGCCTATATGCAGGTGATAGATTCTGAGGGCATCTTGATTAATACTAAGGGTGATGGTGATTATTCACAATTTTGTTTGGGTTTTGCTGGTAATCAAGATGCAGGTGAGGCAGCAATTATTGGTAACATGCAACAGCAGAAAATGAAGATAATCTACGATTTACAAAACAAGAGGGTGGGGTTTGGTCCTGGAAATTGTAGTTAAGCTTACTTATAGTTTTGAGGAAGAAGACTCTTTGCCATTATGGCATTATCATTGTAAGGCATTAAAGAAGTTTATTTCTTTTGTTTTAGTATTGTAATACACCATTTAGCCTGATGGTTACGAGTTATTTGGCAAACAAATTTAGGTCTCTACAAGGTAAAAGACTAAAAGCTTTTACAGAAGCAAATTGTGTATCTTTCCTTCAATTTTAAACTTTAAAATTTAAGGTCTCTTCCGTGAGCAATGATTGTGGATTAAGACATTAAGTTGAGGGTGATTTAGAGTACCCCCGTGTTTCCAATGTGCCTTGCACATGCCTCCCTTCCTACTTTCATTATATCTAAATTACTCATTATGTGTATGTATATAAAATGTATCTCGAATTCTCAATGATAATTTAAGGATTCTAATGAAAACCCCATTGTTCGATCTTCTTCCTTCACCAAACCCTTCTTCAATATCCACTCCATTTGAGCGAATCATCATCATCGATGATACATCAAATAAGACCGACATCTCGGTTATACATAGGGCAAAGATCATCTATCACGAGAAACAATTATCCCAAGACCAGGCCAATTCATAAAGCCCAAAGAAGACAAATTTAGTCATGAAAGCCCAAACAAGGCCCGTCAAATAGATCATAATCAGATGCTCAAATCCATGCCCGATAAAATTCTCCCTCAAGGGGAGAAATGTTACATAGAAAAAATAGTCGTGGAGGGAGTTATGCATCCACGGACATATCTACATCTACATAAATGAGGGATATAGAGAACATCCCCCCTCGTTGCGCCTCACGTGCTTGAGTCACGCAGGGAATTAACAACGAATAAAAGGTGAAGGGAACATTCGACAAAGGTATGCAATTTTAACTGAGTTCTGTCCAGTTTTATCTCTATCTCCAACTGAGTTAGTGACTTAAGCATCGGAGTGCCTTCGGCCACCAAAAAGGTGGCTTTGGCAATCAAACATTTGTTTTGCAAGTTTTACTTATTGGAGACAGGATGTTGGACAAATTAGTTTGGCACCGTCTGTGGGGAACGATAAGTTTTCCTTTAAAGAAGATAACATATAATAGCAAACTTCCTCAGCCCCAATCAACATTTAAAACAAATGGAACACTCTACAGACCATCAATCTGACAAAAATCAAAGCAATCCTTCTACCAAATAAACTGTGCCACCGATAGCGCACCCCGCATACCTAGGGACGAAAGTTGGGACGACCATGCCCGACAACAGAGAGCCACGGTACGTGGTGGCTCAAACGTCCTAGGCGTCTATAGGCACCACCACGGATCCTCGTCTAGACCTATTCATGATCCAGATGGATCATATGATCAAAATGGTAGAAAAGCTCACTCGGGAGAATGCTCAGCCCGCCAACCCTGTCCAAGCGCCGCCCCAACAAAATCCAGCCAACGAAGGACAGGACCTCAACAGGTAAATCCCGAAAGCAACGAACCACCTCAAGATGGGACCCTCAGAACGGCGAAACCCAGCTGAAATCCCATTCAGGATCGAAGTCACGGATCCTAATATACTGTACGAACTAGCCCAACCGCCATTTTCCCACGCACTCATTGACTCCCATGCCAAAGAAGTTCACCCCGCCAAAGTTTGAAGCGTACGATGGTAACACTGACCTAACAGACCACTTGCGACACTTTCACCACATGATGTCATTGAAGGAGAGCACAAATTCCATCTTATGCAGAACATTTCCAACAAGTCTCACCTCCATAGTAATGAACCGGTTCAACAACCTACCACCAAAGTCGATAGACTCATTTCAGGCGCTGGCTATCGCCTTTATTACGAAGTTCATTAGCAGTCAACGGATGAGGAAGGGGCCACACTACTTGCTTCACATCAAACAGAAGCCTCAGGAAACAATAAGGGAGTATGTTACTCGTTTTTACTAACGAGCTAACCATGATCAACAGATGCAATGACGATACGGCTACCACTACTTTCACTGTCGGACTGAAAAGATGACATTTTTCGATGCACTGATCCTGAAACCATCGAATAACATGGCGATTCTATTAATGATCGTTCAAAAGTACATCACTCTCAAGGCATTGATGGCCGCCAGGAAGAAGAACAGCTCCGAAAGGGAAGCCCATTCAAAGAAGTGAGAAATGAGGGAAGAAAAAAGGCGATACGACAGACCCCGGGAGGAAAGCGTTCAGTCAAATAAGCACCAAACTAATGGGAGGTCCGAATTCAACCAGCAAAAATCTGAAAAGCTGCAATCGACAAGGCCCAGACACGAGTGAGTGACAAGCGTGGCGAAAAGGCATACAAACCATACACGACCTTGATGACCAGCCGAGCGAACATACTAACACATGATCAAATGGGAAGATGTTAACTGGCCACTCAAGATGAGAGGAGACCCAGAGGGGCGAGACAAGAACAAATACTGCTCTTTCCATAAAGATCATGGGCACGACACTGAAGATTGTTACAACCTGAAAGATGAAATCGAGCATTGGATTCAAAGAGGATGACTCGACGAATTTGTCGGGCTACCTGATAAACAACCCAAAGGGAAGAAGAATGCAGACACCACCATAGGATTAAAATAACAACCCAGAGAGATGATATACGCCTTACACTGTGTAGCCGGAGAAAGCGACCAGACAAGTCCACCGAAGATACGACCAATAACATATCACACTCGAGTTGATCTATATAGAATCAGGAGCAACATCGCTATCAAACGAGAACAGATAAATCAATACGACAACTCACGAACAAGGAGCGTGGAGAAATTGGCAATTCAAATAGGGGTGGGTCAACCAACTAACAAAATCTGGAAAAGCCTACAAGCTTGACCATTATCCACGACAATGCCAACAACGCCTCCTACATTATTGACAATGCAAACAAATTATACGAATTGACAGCAGGTACTAATGTGGGCATGATTGGATAATTTGGGATTACATTCTATTATGATCAACCTGTCAACGACACATGCCCAGCAATTTGACCAAAAAACATTCTGAGTTTATTTTCTACCACGCGACAACAACATAAAATAACATAATTACGGATAAATGGAGGAAAAAGTTACAGCTAAAGTGTTAAAGACCACTCAAGGCAGAACAAATCGAGCAACTGTCAGAAAGATACAATGCAGATTCCACAACATAACTTTATGAGAAGGGAATGACTAATGCTATTATAGATTGTTAAACACCCGAAATGGGGTTATCAATAAAATTATGAGTTCAAAACTCTCCATCTTACACTCGAATTTGTGGCATCAAAGCCAGACAATAGGAAGTAATTAGCATACAAAGCCACAAACAAAAGGTCAGGACGTATAAGTCGGACACAAAACTTCTGGTCTAATCAACTAACGTAAGTAAATGTTGGGACAAACAAGTCAACTTATTCAAATAAATTTTGAGTCGACCGATACGTCAGACCAACGAAGTAAAAGTTGGGACGAACAAGTCAACTTCCTCAAATAAACTTTGAGTCGACTGATATGTCAGACCAACAAAGTAAAAGTTGGGACGTACAAGTCAACTTCCTCAAATAAACTTCGAGTTGACTGATACGTCAGACCAACGAAGTAAAAGTTGGGACGAATAAGTCAACTAATTCAAATAAACTTATAATCGACTAATACGTCAGACCAACAAAGCAAAAGTTGGGACGAAGTCAACTTCCGCAAATAAATTTTGAGTCAACTGATATGTCGAATCAACGAAGTAAAAGTTGGGACGAACAAGTCAGCTTATTCAAATAAACTTCAAGTCGACTGATATGTCAGACCAACGAAGTAAAATTTGGGACGAACATGTCAACTTACTCAACTAAACTTTGAGTCAACTAAATGTCATACCAACGAAGTAACAGTTGGGACGAACAAGTCAACATACCCGGAAAAACCTCTAGTCAATTAATGTGTCAGATCAACGAGGCAAGGACGAACGAGTCAACTTATTCAGCCTTATATATCAGATCAAGAAATCCAGACACATAAGCCGAAATGTAGCAGTAAATGCCCACTTGCCGATCAGAATATCACACTAAGAAGCGAAAGCTGGAGATACACAATATGACTTACTTCAACAACCACGACGGACCCATCTAAAAATGTACGAGTCAATTCACTCACAACACCAACCAAAAATGCTTCAGAACACCTTAATTGGCATGCAAGTACTTGAGGATCTGAATTCATAAATGCCTCGATTGACAAGAACAAAGAAAGAAAAACCTCGGATGGTCGACAAGCAAGCACAAAAATAGAAATATTGATAAGCCTAAATCGCCAGTACTTACTACAAACGACTCGATAGGGGGAACACACACATCATACACAATGAGTCACAACGAATGACCAAAGATGAATCATGACCTCAAAGTTTAGCATGCGAAGCAGAAATTAAATAAACTGAAATACAGTATTATCAAAAAGAAAATTTTCTCATTCATAAAATCACTATGTTAGATCCGGAGGAGAAGATGGAACATTTGAATAAATAACAGTAGAAGCATCAAGAGCGTCTGATGGAGGAGAGACCACAGCGACAGTGGCAGAAGAAGATAAGGTTCCCTTTTCAATGACAAAAGCATGCGATGGAGCCTGGTCGGAAGGAGGAGGAGATAATGGTTCTTCCTCTATGGGATCGATTGGGAGATCCGTACCTTCTTCAACATCTTCATCCTCGAAGACTTGATCAACCAAGTGACGATACTCGAATAAATCGACACCAAGCCCCTCAATATAGTCAAAAAGCTTGACTCGTCCATCAACAACTCTCTTCCAATCTTCCACCTCTGCAATCTTTAGCTTGTCTTTTGTCGCAACAAGCTCATTCTTAGCTGAAATCAACTGCCCTTTAGCAGCGGCCAGCGTGGCGGAGTTATCCAACTTGACTCCATCAACTGCTCCACCCGCCCTTCAGCAATCCTACGGCTGACTGACTGCTCAACGACGGAGCGTAGAGCCTCATCATGGCCAATTTTCTCGACAGAAACTCTTTTTCCAACTCGTCCAATCGTACATGAGGCCCCATCCAAATTGGTCGTCGAAGTCTCAAACTTCGCAGTAGACTTATCTCGCGCAACTTCTGCTTCCTTTAAAGAGGCCAGAGCAGCCTCAGCTGCCATCTCCTACTCCGCGCACTGCGCCTTTAGCTCATCAAGCTGACGAAGGATGCAAGAAAACACCAGCAACAACGCTACCAAATTCCTTTCAAGAGCAGCCACTTAGCCACGACCAGTCCTGTACTCTGACCCCATCACCCAACATAAGTGAGGTGATTCATCTCATCCATTTTTTGCTTAAGACCGTGGTCAAGATGAGTACTGGGATCCAACACAGGCATCGAATGTCCTTCTACCACCCGCCCATGCAATTCATTAACAAACCTACGCGTATCATCTTACACGTCAAGCTTAATAAACCAACAAAACTTCCCATCTGACTTGATATGGATGTCCTTCAGATTAGGCTTCTTCCAACCAATCTGTGGGTGAAGGACGTGAGGATCCGAAAGCACAGAGAAACCACCTCAAATGCCGGGAACAACGAGCGGAACAACGGTGACGAAAAAAAATCACATTTTGCCTTCTCGCTGCGAAGTGGTCGCCATAGGAACAAAACGAGTAGTAGTGGTGACAGGAGTAGCAGGATCCAGATGAACGGGAGATGAAATTGATAACCCTAGTGCATCATTGATAGGAATGGAAGATGATCGAGGGGAAAGGACCTCAAAATCCTGACCACGGTCACCAACCTCCTTAGATTGTTCCACTGCCAGCTGAATCATCTTATCATCGATAACTCGAGGGTCATCATTAGAGTATTCAGCAGCATCGGGTGCACCAAAGGCAGAAAGGAGCATCTTTTCATTATCATCTAACGAAAGAATAGATTTTCCTTACTCCTCTCCATCGCCAAAGTCATATCCTCGGCCTCCTCAAGGGATAAGCGATCCTCCTTCACAACCTCTTTATCAGAAGAACCCGGGCGAGAAGCAACCCGAGCAACACCACGAGTGGAAAGTCGTTTCTTCCTCGGAACACGGCCAGTACTTATCATCAATCGCTTTGACGGGCTTCGAAATTTTTCTCTTCCTAGAAGTCAGGCCAGCAACACCAATACTAATAGGAGCATCGATATCCATAACAAGTTTGCTTGAGTTCACTTCCCCATCAATGCTAGCATCACTAACACCAGCATGAGTAACACGAGCAGCAATCTCCTCAGCTTGGGATTCAGTAAGCAAAGCCTGTTCTGCCTCGTTCATAGTCGAATCCTTGGCAGGAAGAGTAGAGAAAATGTGGTGAATTATTCCATCAGGTAAATCGTTGATTCTATCCATTGCGGAGAATTGTACGTAGATATGTATTCTTTAACAACTGACTCTGGTCCACCTTGAGACAGGCGCCCCTGCAACTCGATTATTTCATGAAGCAAAACAGAAGCCTCACTTGTTAAAACCCCTCTAATTCCCAACTTGGTCTTGATTTTCTTCTGATTAAAATGTGCGACCCCGGAGTAACTACTGAAAAAGTTTTATCAAAAAAAAAAAAAAAAAATAGGCAACACTTACTTCACACCACCAAATGTACTGTCCCACATCACCATCTAGATTTTTTTTAACCTACTAACCCACACCACCCAAAAAACTATTTTTGTCAAAAACAGTAACATAAAAATAAGGTAACTTTCGACCAATTTAAACCCTCAATTGAGACCGATTATCAAGCTCATCAAAACATAACAATTATATTACTCTGAGTTACCTAATAAACACAATTTGAATAAGTTGAAAATGTTATGAAATGAGCAAGTTATGATCATTTTACTAAAGTCACACAAATCTGTCCCGCAAAGAAAACAGGGTAGTGTCCCTAACTTTCATCCAACTGATTTGCTCAATTGAGACTAATTCTTAAGCTCATCAAAGCACAAAATTGTATTACTTTGAGTAATCTAATACGGAAATAAGTTTGAAAATTTATATTTGAGATGAAGTGGAGTTTGAAATCATGGTCGGTTGAAATGAGTATTTTTTTTATGGGGTTTGGTTTGTTAGATCGGATTGGCTTACATTATGGCTTAAACGGTGACTTCGTCAAGCCCTTTTTATTTGAATTCACGTGCATTGTTGTTTTTGTGGTATGGGGTTGTTTTAAAAAAAAAATTTGGGTTGTTTGTTTGTTTGGTAGAAAGTGGATGTGTAATGGTGGTTTCCAGGTTAGGGTTTAGACTAAATCATGTTTTGTTTGTAACCATCATGCCTTCTTACTTGTTATTGTGTGTCTCTATTTAAATCTATTATGACCAGGTGAGGAGGTTAAGTGAGTTTTATCCTTTCTCTCTTTTAGAAATTTAGGTATTTTTGGTTATTCGTAAATATTATAGTAAGAAGAGATTTTTGGATGACTTGGGTATTAGTATTCTTTTGTAAATTCATATTTGCATTTTTGCGTTATAACTTGAAATGCGTGTTTAGTATGGGATTATACTGTAAACTTGAATTTTATGGTTATGCAAATTGGCATGCTAATCCTTATAATGAATAAGTGTGATCCATGTTGCGTTATATAAAATTTACTTCTGAAAATGTTATTTGTTTCCCCAAAAGAAATGGTGAATATTTGTGGTCGATGTATTTATGGTTGACAAAGTGTCAACGTAAAAGAGTCTTGAGAATTATTTGATTTTTTTGCTCTTTTCCACAACTCTGAAAAAAAATGAAAAATGATTTTTGTATACAGTTTTCTTGTGTACGTGTGATATAATTTTGGGTATGCATACTTGCTTGCATATCGATACGTTGTTCCATGTGAGTTCGGTAGTGCGTGTAGTATTTAGAAAATGTTTGTCATGGATCGAACTTCGGGTGAGATGTCATGTTCCTCGATCTGGCACCACACTTAAAACATGTACGCTCCGAGTGGTTTCGAAGGCAAGGAGATACACTTGGGGTGAGGTGTGTTCGGCACAAGGAGGGTAGTGCAATTGTGGAAAAGAATCGAGATTTTTGTGTATGTGCGTGATTGTCTTAATGGAAGAAACTAAATGCTCATTCTGAGAACTACATGTCTTCCTTAAGGTAAAATATATTTTGTTGACATTTAAATAATGATGATTATGAGTATGATCTGTATTTATTTGAAAATAAATTGTATTTATGAAGACCGATAAATTATGAATTTTATTCATTTATTTCTAAACGTTCTGTGCAGGATAGTGTTGGTAAAATAATTTTTTTTACATCAGACTTACCACGTTCGACCTTCACTTTTTAAGTGTTGGTAAAATAAATGTATATTTTAAGCATGATAAAACTTAGTAGTATAAAATGTTTGCCTCGTTGAGGAACTACAAGACTTTGAGTGTTATTTTCTTGTTTATGAAATTTTCATGTTAAAACATGTAACTATTTTATTTATAAAGATGAAGATTACTCATACCAGCTACCTCACTGACCCAAGTAAGTTTACGCTTCTTGGATACATTTTTATTGGAACGTAGCCATATTGAGCCTTTCACAAGTTAGAAAGTCAATGAGGCGGCAATATGAAAGGTTTACTTGTGTCAAAAAGTTAACCTGGTTAGAATTTTTATTTATGTTAATTTTTATTTATTTAATGTTTCTGTTGTTAAATTTTCCCGTTCCGAGATTCGGGGTAGCGAATAATCCTAATCCTACGTGGATATAAGGATTTTTTTTTTTCGTTTTCTTGAAAATCGGGGCGTAACACGTTTGGGTTTGTCCGACTGTGTTTAGCGAATGAACAAAAATACTTCGTCATAAAGGAAACATCTGCTAAAGTATTGTGGAAAACGTTGGAGGACAAATACACGACGAATAGTACAATTACGGGTAAACCTCTAGTGCAATGGTGGTGATGAAGGCAATCAAAAGAGATAATTTGCCTCCAATTACCTATATCACCTACAGTGTTTCATACTTCAGGGGTGATTATAGACTCTGGAACAGTAATAACCCGCTTACCTCCAAGTGCTTATTCTTCATTAAAATCAGCATTCCAACAGTACATGTCACCTTACCCGAAGGCTCCTGCTTTTTCGATATTGGACACTTGTTACAACTTTACTTCAGCTAAGGTAGCGAAGATACCAAGAATAGTTTTTGTTTTCAAAGGAAATGCCTCTATGCAGGTGATAGATTCTAGCAGCATCTTGATTAATACTAAGGGTGATGGTGATTATTCACAATTTTGTTTGGGTTTTGCTGGTAATCAAGATGCAGGTGATGCAACAATTATTGGTAACATGCAACAGCAGAAAATGAAGATAGTCTATGATTTACAAAACAAGAGGGTGGGGTTTGGTCCTCAAAATTGTTGTTAAGCTTACTTATAGTTTTGAGGAAGAAGACTCTTTGCCATTATTGCATTATCATTGTAAGGCATTAAAGAAGTTTATTTCTCGTGTGTTAGTATTGTAATACACCATTTAGCCTGATGGTATTATGAGTTATTTGGCGAACAAATTGTGTAACTTTCTTTCAATTTTAAACTTTAAAATTTAAGGTCTCTTTCGTAAGCATTGAATTAAGACATTAAGTTGAGGGTGATTTAGAGTACCCCCGTGTTACCAATGTGCCTTGCACATGCCTCCTTTCCTACTTTCATGATATCTAAATTATTCATGCTTTAGTATGCGTATGTATATAAAATGTATCTCGAATTCTCCAAATAATTTAAGGATTCTAATGAAAACCCTTTTTCAATATCCACTCCATTTGAATGAATCATCATCATTGATGATACATCAAATAAGATCGACATTTCGATTGTACACGTGGCAAAGATTATCCATCACGAGAAACAAATATCAAAGACCAGGCCAATTCATAAAGTTCAAAGAAGACGAATTTAGTCATGAAAGCCCAAACATGGCCCATCAAAATAAATCATAATCAGAGGCTCAGATCCAGACCCGATAAAGTTCCCCCTCAAGGGGAGAAACGTTACATAGAAAAATAGTGGTGGAGGGAATTATGCCTCCACGTACATATCTACATAAAAGACGGATATAGAGAACATCATCCCTCGTTGTGCCTCACATGCTTGAGTCACGCAGGGAATTAACAGCGACCATTATGAAGGGTGAAAGAAACATTTGACAAAGGTATGCAATTTTAACTGAGTGTTGTCCAGTTTTATCTCCATCTCCAACTGAGTTACTGACTTAAGCATCGGAGTTTCTTCGGTCACTAAAAATGTGGTATTTGGCAATATAGCATTTGTTTTGCAGATTTTACTTATTGGAGACAGGATGTTGGACAAATTAGTTTGGCGTTGTCCATGGGGAACGATAAGGAAATGTCTCTATGCAGGTGACAGATTCTAGCAGCATCTTGATTAATGTTAAGGGTGATGGTGATAATTCACAAATTTGTTTGGGTTTTGCTGGTAATCAAGATGCAGGTGATACAACAATTATTGGTAACATGCAACAGAAGAAAATGAAGATAGTCTACGATTTACAAAACAAGAGGGTGGGATTTGGTCCTGGAAATTGTAGTTAAGCTTACTTATAGTTTTGAGGAAGAAGACACTTTGCCATTATTGCATTATCATTGTAAGGCATTAAAGAAGTTTATTTCTTGTGTGTTAGTATTGTAATACACCATTTAGCCTGATGGTATTATGAGTTATTTGGCGAACAAATTTAGGTCTCTATAAGGTAAAAGACTAAAAGCTTTTACAGAAGCAAATTGTGTAACTTTCTTTCAATTTTAAACTTTAAAATTTAAGGTCTCTTTCGTAAGCAATGAATTAAGACATTAAGTTGAGGGTGATTTAGAGTATACCCCCGTGTTACCAATGTGCCTTGCACATGCTTCCTTTCCTACTTTCATAATATCTAAATTACTCATGCTTTATTACGTGTATGTATATAAAATGTATCTCGAATTCTCGATGATAATTTGTTGAAACTCTAACTGTAACAATGAATTCAATATGATTTTCATTCTATTGTTCAATGTACATTGGAGGTATATATATAGCTATCTAGAAACAGAACAGCTAGCTATAGAAACAGAACAGCTAGCTATGAACAGACTATGAACTCAGTAACTAACTAACTAATGTTCATAACAATATGAACAGACTTTGAACAGATTAGCTAACTAACTAATAGTCAACTAACTAATTTACATGACTGATTTGTTTATTCTAACATTCCCCCGCAAACTAAGTGTAGTCTCATTGACAACACTGAGTTTGTCACGAAGGAGTAGAAATCTAGATGTACTTAGAGCTTTGGTGAGAACATCAGCAATCTGATCCTTGGCAGAGATATGAAGTACATTGAGGAGTTTCCTTGCAACCTTCTCTCGAACAAAGAAAATATCAATTTCAATATGTTTAGTTCTAGCATGAAGAACTGGATTGGCACTAAGGAAAAATGCACTCATGTTGTCACACCAGACAGTAGGAGTGCCACTAGCAAGTCGTAACTCAGAGAAGAGTGTTTGCAACCAAGATAATTTAGCAGTTAATGATGCTAGGCTCCTGTACTCAGCTTCAGTGCTACTTCGAGAAACAACACTTTGTTTCTTTGATGACCAAGATATTAGATTTGATCCTAAATACACACAATACCCTGAAGTTGACCTCCTATCAGTAGCATCTGATGCCCAGTCTGCATCACAATACCCAGTGAATTGGAATGAAGAAACAGGAACTATGTGAAGACCATAGGTTGAAGTAGCTTTCAGATATCTCAAGATGCGCTTAACAACTTTCCAGTGAGCTTCAAGTGGGTTTTGCATAAACTGACATACCTTGTTGACAGAGTAAGCTATATCAGGTCTAGTGATAGTTACATATTGTAAGGCACCCACAACACTCCTATACATTTGAACATCTTTGAATGGATCACTCCCTGTATCCAGCATTTTTCTCACCACCTGACATAGGGGTAGGCAACCCATTAGCATGTTGCATTTTTGCTTTACAAAGAAGGTCTTGAATGTATTTGGTCTGAGAGAGGAACATGCCAGTAGTAGTGTGTTGAACTTGAATACCCAGAAAGTATTTAACCAATCCCATATCTTTCAAACTAAACTGAGCATGAAGTTGAGATATCAACTTAGAAAATATCAGTATTACTGGATCCTGTCACTAGGATATCATAACATAGACCAGAATAAAAATGGGAGAAGGTGAGTGTCTGATGAACAAAGAAGAGTCTGAATTTGTGGCAGTAAAACCAAATGTGAGCAGAGTGTGTTGAAGCCTGTCAAACCAGGCTCTAGGGGCCTGTTTTAGACCATATATAGCTTTGGAAAGCTTGCACACAGCATCAGGCCGAGATGGGTCTACAAACCCAGGTGGTTGCATCATGTAGACCTCCTCTTGTAATACCCCATTTAGGAAGGCATTGTTGATGTCTAACTGGAACACTGACTAAGAGTAAGTAACTGCAACTGATAAGATGCTTCTGATTGTAGATGGTTTGACCACTGGGCTGAAAGTTTCCTTGTAATCAAAACCTTCAGTTTGTTGAAAGCCCCTAGCAACTAGGCGAGCTTTATATTTCTGTATTGTCCCATCTGAATTCTCTTTAACTTTGATAATCCATTTACAACCAACAATTCTTCTATGAGGAGGATAATCAACCAGTGACCAAGTATGATTACGTTGGAGAGCAAAATACTCATCTTGCATGGCAGCAAGCCAATGAGGAGTATTCAAGGCTTCCTTTAAACTTGATGGTTCTGCGGAGGCCAGAAACAGCTTTGGTTTGTAGATGCCTGATTTTGATCTAGTGATCATCTGATGTCCTGTAGGCAGAGTAGGCAGAATAGGCAGTGTAGGCAGAGTATTAGTAGTAGGTAAGGGACTAGAGGATAGAGGCTGATGATCATTAGAAGATGTATTAGTAATAGGATGATCAGCATTGCAATTAGGATGCTGAGAGGGATTGATATGGCAAGTTGGATGCTGAGGAAGAGCAGGACTCTGCAGTGTGGAGTTAGAGAACCTTGTAGAGGGAACAGTGGGTGTGACTACAGATGGAATTGTCATAGGAATATGAGAAGATGTAAATTCAGGAAAGAGTGAATTGAGTTGGATAGAAGAAGAGTGGACATTGTGGAATGGAAAGGAATTCTCATGAAACAAAACATCTCTGGATATGAAGATACGACCAGTAGGAGACCTACACTTATATCCTTTGTGTTGAATGCTATAACCAAGAAAAGTGCACTCTTCAGACCTATATTGCAACTTATGAGCATTGTAAGGCCTGACTATAATCTGGTGCTTTGTGATAAAGACACTCAAAAGGAGAAATTCCATTCAAGACAGAGGTAGGAACTCTGTTAAGAAGATAAACAGAAGTTCTGACAGCTTCATCCCAAAATTTTAAAGGAATAGATGCATGAGCTAGCAAAGTAAGGGCTGACTCAATGATATGCCTGTGTTTGCGTTCAGCTACACCATTCTGTTGGTGAGTAGTAGGACAAGCTAATCTATGAATGATTCCATTTTGAGCTAAAAACTTAGAGAATGATCTGTACTCACCTCCCCAATCAGATTGAACACACTTAATAGGGAGATTGAATTCAAGTTCTACTTGAGCTTTGAACTTGAGAAAAGTGGGAAAAGCATCAGATTTGTTTTGTAAGAGATAAACCCATGTAAACCTACTATAAGCATCTATGAAATGAATGTAGTATTTATACCCTGAAGAAGATACAGTTGAGGCAGGACCCCATAGGTCTGTGTGAATAAGTTCTAAAGGGTTGTGGTAGACAGTGGAAGAACTAGTATAAGGTAGTCTATGTATTTTGCCTAGACAACAAGAAGAACAAAACAAAGATGCATCTGTACTAGGAGTAGGAATATTACACTGTCTTAAAATTCTTTGAACAAGAGAAAATGAAGGATGGCCCAAACGGGCATGCCAAAGAGATAAGGGTGATGCAGCCTTAGAAGATGCTGTATACACTGACTTGCAGAAAATTGAAGAAGAGTCAAGTGTTGGATGAACTGAAGCAGCTAGAGATGGAGAAGGAAACACATACAGCCCATTGCTAAGTGTGCCTGCCAAGAGGATCTTCTTGGTGTCCTGATCCTTAACAAAACAAAAATTAGGATGAAACTCAAAATAAACATTATTATCTTGAGCAAATTTGGAGACACTCAAAAGGTTTTTAGTAAGCTTAGGGACTTGCAGAACATTCCTCAGATGTAAAATTCTGGAAGAATTGAAAGATGATAATGTTGACTCACCAACATTTTGAATGGGCAGACCTGAACCATCCCCAATGAAAAGCTGATCATTACCATAGTAAGGAGAGGATGACTTCAAGTTATGAATATGTGGAGTGCAATGATTTGTAGCACCAGAATCAGGAAACCATCTATTGTCAGATGAACTAGAAGCAGACATTAATCCTTGAGGCTGGTAATGGTGAGAATCTGAACCACCTCCCCAATGTTCATCTGTAGCATTCCTGGAAGTAAGATTGGCTTGCATATTGGCTTGCTGAGAAGAGACTGCTGACTGCTGAAAAGAAGTGTTTGAATTCCAAGGATTGGATATGTTGTTATCAAACCTATGATAGCATTTGAAAGCCATGTGACCTGTCTTGCCACAAATTTGACATTGAGGTCTTGCATTGTGAAAGTTAGGAGGTCTAGAACCTCTCCCAGATCCAAACCTTGCACCACTTCTGAATGAGACAGTATTGGTAGGGGACCTGAACTGTGGACGCCAAGGATTGGAAGTAAAGGACCTAGGAGAAGGCCTATAGTTACTGTGAGCTACATTGACTGAACTAGAGACATCTATATGTTTGGTATGCCTCTCAATACGTGTTTCTTGAGCCAGAAGAAGGGATTCTATCTCAGCAATACTATAAGAATCTGACCTGGAAGAAACTGATACTATGAAAGTATCATAAGTCTGAGGAAGACCATCAAAGATGGCATTGATGTGTTCTTGAGGTGACAATACATGGCCAACAGAAGCCAGTTGATCAATGATAGTCTTGATCTTGAGTAGATAATCATTGATGTTCATATCACACTTCTTGATGTTCTGAAGTTGTGTCCGAAACTGAGAAATCTTAGCAGTGGTTTGGGAATTAAAGAACACCTCAAGAGTACTCCATATGTGAGCTGAGGATTCACTTCCAACTAACCTTGTTAACAAGGATTCCATCATGGATGAAAGGAGCCAAGAAAACAACAATTGATCCTGTTGCTCCCAACTGATGAACTCTGGATTGACTCGACCAAGAGCTTGATCATCAGTTGATAGAAATCGGGCTGGAGAAGTATCTTTCTCAATGAACTTCTGCAACTTATGACCCTTAATGGTTGCTAACACTTGTTGCTTCCATAGCAGGTAATTGCTCTCACTCAATTTAACAGACAGAACATGAGTAAACATGACAGGTTTACCTTCTGTAGAACTTGAATTGCTAGCAGAAGCAGCATTGGAAGAACTAGAATCCGCCATTAGCAATATTGAAGAAGCAGAGAGAAAAGAGGAGAAGAGAGAAAAAAAAAAATTTAGGACTGACAGAGATGATAAGATGAAGAGCTATAATGGTGCTCTGATACCATGTTGAAACTCTAACTGTAACAATGAATTCAATATGATTTTCATTCTATTGTTCAATGTACATTGGAGGTATATATATAGCTATCTAGAAACAGAACAGCTAGCTATAGAAACAGAACAGCTAGCTATGAACAGACTATGAACTCAGTAACTAACTAACTAATGTTCATAACAATATGAACAGACTTTGAACAGATTAGCTAACTAACTAATAGTCAACTAACTAATTTACATGACTGATTTGTTTATTCTAACATAATTTAAGGATTCTAATGAAAACCCCATTGTTCCATCTTCTTCCTTCACCAAACCCTTTTTCAGTATCCACTCCATTTGAATGAATCATCATCATTGATGATACATCAAATAAGACCGACATTTCGGTTGTACACGTGGCAAAGATCATCCATCACGAGAAATAAGTATTCAAGACCAGGCCAATTCATAAAGCTCAAAGAAGACGAATTTAGTCATGAAAGTCCAAACATGACCCATCAAAATAGATCATAATCAGAGGCTCAAATCCAGGCCCGATAAAGTTCCCCCTCAAGGGGAGAAACATTACATAGAAAAATAGTTGTTGAGGGAATTATGCATCCACGGACATATCTACATAAAAGAGGATATAGAGAATATCCCCCCTCGTCGCGCCTCACATGCTTAGGTCACGCAGGGAATTAACAACGACCATTATGAAGGGTGAAAGAAACATTTTACAAAGGTATGCAATTTTAACTGAGTGTTGTCCAGCTTTATCTCCATCTCCAACTTAGTTACTGACTTAAGCATCGGAGTTTTTTCGGTCACTAAAAAAGTGGTATTTGGCAATCTAGCATTTGTTTTGCAGATTTTACTTATTGGAGACAGGATGTTGGACAAATCAGTTTGGCGTTGTCCATGGGGAACTATAAGTTTTCCATCACTGCCTCGCTCCACCGCCAATTGTGGCTATAAAAAGAGGTCCCCCCCTATTCTTCATCATTGATCTCCTTGAATGGTTCTTCCCTTGTGAGCCTTATGAGGAAGTTAGGGTTCTTCAATCCCTTCCTGTGTTTGTACGTGTGAGAGAAAGGGAGTAAAGTGAGGAGAAAAAGTAAATAAATTCTTTTGTTTTCTTTGTGAGAGATATATGCTCCTCGCGTATATTTGTTGCATCGCTTAGACACGTGTGTATTTAACATTGTTGATGTTATGTAACTTTCTCCATTTGTACTCTTCAATCTCACTAGTGAAGTTATTCTCTTTGCCTGTAAACGTAGACAAACTTGTCGAACCATATTAAATTGATTGTGCGGTGCATGTTTTATTTATTTCCATTATTTTACATTGTCTTGTCTATAATTTGATTTATTATTTTCTATTGCAATTATCAATTGTGATGGAATATTTAAATAGCTTATGGTGTCAAGATGAGCTCAACATGAGACTGTGTAATCCACTGGCACCATCTCGTGACTCAAGTCATACAATCAATCAATCTCGCAACTTTTTTGGCTATTCTAATCATGGAATGTCTCATTGCTAGAAGCTTTAAGATCCACAAAAAATACTGTACAGCTGGTCTGAAAATGTCACCATTTACGCGTTTAGTTGTTTCTTTCCGCTGATTAGTACACCAAGTTGGCCTACTGATGTATCCATTTTACAGACTATCTGATGCCAAGCTTCTATTGCTATCTCCATCAGGTACCCCACAAGAAGACCACCTTCAAAGACCGGGCAGTGGAAACCTGGGTCTTCAAATTCCCTTAGGGTGTGTTTTGTTGCATGGAATTATATGCCATGAAATTCATTAGGGTCCCATATATTTTAGGCTAATTTCGAATGCTATATAATGTAGGTGGAATGGAATAGGATTGTATCAATTACAGGTTTAGAATTTAAGCTCTTATGGCAAGTGCTAAGAATTTTATCTTCTTCGGTTTCCTCTTCATTGCTCATGTTGTTCTGCTTCAGTCTCCTATCTGTTTATCAGAGAAAAGCAACTTTTACAAAGGAGGAAACAGTGTACATGTTATCGGAGTCAGTTCACTGATGCCCGCGACAACTTGCTCTCCATCTACCACCTCCATCAAAGGTAAATAAGTTTATCCTTATCCATGATCTTCCTCATTTCTTAGCTTCTCAAATGTTATGTGGATATGTGATTACTATTTGAAATGAAAGTTAAGTAGATAAGAGTATTAGTGGCTCTAATTATATCTTCGGCTCACATTGGGTCTTCGTTATCCATATACGTCTTCAAAAATATGCCATGATAAAATGTGAACAAGAATTCTTTGCATTTTGCATATGGGAGAGTGACTTAGGCAGGCCAAAGACTTAATTTGCCTTTCTTTTTTTTGACTTAATTTGCCTTTCTTTTTTTTGACTTAATTTGACTTTAACAATAACTTATGAAACATATGTACTAAATCAAGTTAGTATATGTTCAGAAAGTCAATCCTAACTTGTGAACTGAGAGATTGAATACTCATGAATGTGTTGTTTTGGAAAGAACGCGTTAGCTTTAGACTTTCTGGTTTTTACTTTTCAATTGATAAACTCGACAAAAAGCTACTTTCATAAAGCTCAATAAGTCCAAGCCAGTTTCTATTTTGCTTTAGTCTTTCGCAAATTGAGACTAATTTCTGGCTGCAAACCCTTTGTAATGTATCATCTCAATGCACCACCAGTGGTTGTATTTCATATGCGAATTTCTTGCATTTCCAATTTTCTGCATTGATAAGTTTGACATTAGATTGAGTTATACATGCACTGTTAAATGGAGATACATTCACTGATGATCAGTTTCATTTGGCATCAGGTGCAAACAATATGACATCCTTGAACATAGTCCATAGACATGGACCTTGCTCGCCAACATGGCTTAATGGGGACAAAGCAAAACCACTGGATGCATTAAAAGAAATCCTACAGCAAGATCAAAACCGTGTGAATTCAGTTCACCGGATTCTCTCCAACAAATCCAGCAAATCTGATTTCCAAACCCAAAAAACTAGGCTCCCGGCGAGTTCAGGAGCATCAATTGGAACTGGAAACTACATTGTTCAAATAGGAATTGGAACTCCCACCAAAACCATGACTCTTATCTTTGACACTGCAAGTGATCTCACTTGGATCCAATGTGAACCTTGCGCCGGCTCCTGTTATGAACAAAGAGAACCAATTTTCGATCCATCCACCTCTACCTCCTATTCCAATATCTCTTGCAACACTCCTGAATGCACTCGGGTCAAATCCGGAACTAGTGTTAACCCAGGGTGCGGTGCAACCAAAAATTGCATCTATGGAATAGAATATGGTGACTCATCCTACTCCATTGGAAATTTTGCATACGAAACACTCACAGTAACAACTGATGTGTTCCCAAAGTACAAATTTGGATGTGGTCAGAACAACGACGGACTATTTGGAACAGCTGCAGGTTTGCTTGGACTTGGGCGCGATAATTTATCTTTTGTGTCTCAAACAGTTGGGAAGTATGGAGGGGTGTTTTCATATTGTCTCCCTTCGAGTTCAGGCTCAGGTTACTTATCATTTGGAACCGAACAATGCACAGATTCCTCCGTGAAGTTCACCCCAATAATCACAGATCCCAGAGGTCCATCTTTTTATTCTCTCCATTTAACATCCATAATTGTAGGTGACACACAATTACCTATATCACCTACAGTGTTTCAGACTTCAGGGGTGATTATAGACTCTGGAACTGTCATAACTCGCTTACCTCCAGATGCTTATTCTTCGTTGAAATCAACATTTCAACAGCAGATGTCACAGTACCCAAAGGCTCCTGCCTTTTCAATATTGGACACTTGTTATGACTTTACTTCAGTTAAGGAAATCAATATACCGACAATAGTTCTTGTCTTCGAGGGGAATGCAAATATGGTGTTAGATCCTAATGCAGGGATCTTGATTAAAGTTAATGGTGATTCACAGGTTTGTTTGGCTTTTGCTGGAAATAGAGATGCGGGTAATGTAGCTATTATTGGTAACACACAACAACAGAAGTTGAAGATAGTGTATGATGTACAAAACCGGAGGCTTGGATTTGGCCCTGGAAATTGTGGTTGAGCTTGTAGTTTTGGAAGAGCAGTCTATAATAAAATTGGATTAGATATCAATAAATAAAAACATCAGATTATGCACTCATTATGGTTATGTTATCTTCATTGTCATGCATTAATTTATATTCATTTGTCAAGTTTTCGATATTATACATTATTTAGCCTAATTGGAACATATCAGAATATCTGTCACTTCTGATTTCAAATTTAAGGTCTCTTCTAAGAGGACAAAATAATGCCAACTGAGTTTATCAAATCGGCTATCTGGCACGCAAAGTATATTCTTGCAACCCTAAATGTGTTTGTTGATCACTGCTCTTAATACCAATCAATCTCGAAACTTTGCTACCTGCATATGGCATGTCTTATTGCTAGAAGCTTTAAGATCCACAAAAAATAGTGTACAGCTGGTCCGAAAATGTCACCATTTACGCGCTTAGTTCTTTCTTTCCGCTGATTAATAGACCAAGTTGGCCTACTGTGTGGTCTTTTTCATTTTGTCTGTTATCTAATATATCCATGGTAAGGCCCATTTCAAAGACTATCTGATGAGATACCAAGCTTCTATTGCTATCTCCATCAGGTACCCCACAAGAAGACCACCTTCAAAGACACTGAGGGTGTGTTTGGTTGCATGGAATCCTAAGGTGGAAATTGGAATCTCATTCCATGGCATCCCATGTCATGGCATCTCATGCCATGGACTTGACCAATTTTGATGTTTGGTTGTCCATGGGCATTGGATTCCAATTCCTATTATGAGTGTTTGGTTGTCCAAAACTAATTATGAGAATTTTTTTTATTTTTTATTATGAAGTCCAATTCTCACACATTGAACTTTCTCATGATTTTCAAAATTTGACATTGGATAAGTCCAGAAACCGCCCTTACAGCCTTATCAACTTCTTGCCAAGGGAAGGTTTCCAATCGTATAGGCATAGCATTCGCTTGCTCAAATGCCTTGCATATACTCAATATGGCCTTAGCAAACTCGAGATCATCGTTGTCACACGTTCGCTTGCATTTGCGAGACAATGTAGTAGAACCCGAGGCAACATCTTCCCTGTCTTTGGAAGCAACTGGCTGCAATTCAATGTGATCCAAGAACTAGAAATGGAAACATAACCATATGGGATTTTCTTGGTAGTATGAGAGGATTTCATTGAGAAAGATACAAAACCATGTCTCCATTTTGTTCATTTCAATAAATAGATGGAGAGATAAGTTGAAACCATAATCTACCCTTTCACATCATTGTAAGTTTCTAAATTATACCCTTTCACATGTAGTAGTTATCTGAGAGGTTGAGTAATCAAATCAACCTTCTCTAAATTGCTGTTAGCAAACACAGTACATGCTTGAGAAAAGCAGAATTACATTCACTGAAATTGTCTAGGATCAAGGCAATGTATCTTCCATTAGAATCAAAAGAAACAATGGGTTGCAATGTGATCAGTCTGTGATTCAGAGATACGTCTTATCAAGATCATCGAAGTAAGGGTGCTCCATTGCTTTCTTTGCGGAGATGCGCTTGGATGGTTCATACTGCAACATTTTCTGCAGCAAGGTAAACAGACAAGTAAAAAAACATCCACCCTCTAAAAGTCCACAAAGAGAACTAAAGATCGATTGAGGGTGACGAACATTTTAAGAAAATTGTGCTCAAAACTCACCCCTAGCAGATCAAGCCCGTTGTTGTCAAAATTTGGAATAGCCGACGAAAGCTTCTTTGGGCTCCATTATGGGTATTCATGCCAGTCCTTCAGCTTACTGACTCCTGGCCACACTTGTTCATTTGGAGTGCCCAATAACCTGCACCAGATGCACAAGCCATAACCACATGAGATCAAGAAAAATCATAAAACTGACTAACTTTAAGAAACTGTATGCAAACCTGAAGATATGAAGTAGCTGTTGCAGTTCAGAGTCTCCTTGGAAAAGTGCTTTAGTAGTGACAAGTTCAGCTGCAATTCACAAAAATTAAGTTACCCAATGCAGATTCAGTTCAACCATAAAGAGTTTAAACTCGGTGTACACATATCTTACCAAAGATACAGCCAACAGACCACATGTCTACTGGAGTTGAGTAGTGGGTGGCTCCTAGAAGCACTTCTGGAGCTCGATACCATAGAGTAAGGATCTGTAATATGAAGTCAATTTTGAGAGGCTAATTGAAGTATCCTCTGGGTTCATGAAATCACAGGTAACATGGAATTAGTATTTCACCTCATGAGTATACTTCTTCATTGGAACAGTAAATGCTCGAGCAAGTCCAAGATCTGCTATTTTTAGCATTATTGTCTTGGGATCCATCAGAAGATTGTGAGGCTTCAAGTCCCCGGTTTCAAACAGAATATAAGATTGAGATTGCATGAACATTGAATCCAACCAGAGCATCAGCCATGGCTGAGCATGTTTACCACCTATTCTTTGATAACAACCTCACAAACTACTGACTTCCCCCTTCCTTCAATTCAATTCACTGCAGCTGGATTCTTGTCTGAGCAAAAGTTTCCTGCAAATTCAATTCACAACAACCAAACTATAATTACAAAAAAAAAACACACACACACAAGTACTTGAAAGCAACATTTCTGAATCTATTAAAAATGCTTCAACTAACAAGTTTTGTGCAAAGAGTGGGGTGATCTTCTTCTTACCAGATATGTCCATAACATCCATGTCAGGCTCTGAAGGAAATCCAACACATTTTGAACTCCTTTGAAGACCATGTTCATCCACATTGCATCACCAATTCTGCAGATGAATCTCAAATAAAGAAGAAGAAAATGTTACACATGAAAATGTTTGGAGTCACAATTGTTCTGTTTTCAGTACTTACTGTTAAACTAACTTATGAGTTAATTTAAGCAAGTTATAGTAAGTAAGAACAAAAAAATTCAGAACTATAGTTTACTGAAGCTAATGAACAGATTAACTAGCAAGTGATGAACACAAGCTTTTTTATCAAACAACTTCACTACTCATCAAACTGATTCAATCAAACTAAACTTCACAGAAGCTCATAAGCAGTCATATACTCATATTTAAGTCTAAATACTTGCCAAAAAACAAAAAAACCCAGAATCTACTGAACAAACAAGTTAATTAGTTAACAAGAGTCCTTTACCAAACAAACACTACTCATCGAACTGGTTCAATCAAACTAGTTCTAAGATAAAACTAATTTTGAGATACTCATTTAGTTGTTTCTTCAGGAACAGTTAATTTAGCAATAAATGAACAATTTTTGAGACTCAAGAACTACAGAAGATCAAAACTGAAGAAGTAAGTGTTGTTTCCTACTGATTCGAAAACCCCATTTTGTTCGACAGTTCCTAGTAAGTGTTGTTTCCTTGAGAACAATAGAAGAAAGGAAGAGGGATTAGGCAAACCTGGAGCAGGGAGATGAGATCACAGAGGAGGAGAGGAGATCGCGGAGATGAGAGATCTTCGAAAGAGGTGAGATCGAGCCTCTGATGCGATGGAGATCAAGAGATCTTCGATCAGCCCTTCACAGAGATGAAGAGAAAGAGATCTTCGTGAGTCTCTGATGCGATGGAGTCTTCGTGGAGATGAGAGGTCTTTGATCAGCCCTTCACAGAGACGAGGAGAAAGAGATCTTCGTGAGTCTCTGATGCTGGAGATGAGGAGGTCTGATGCTGGAGAGAGACGAGGAGATCTGATGCTGGACAGAGACGAGGAGAAAGATATCTTCAGTGGAGAAAGAGATCTTCAATGGAGGTCTCACATGGAGATCTGATGTTGGAGTGAGACGAGAGGTTTTGTGTCCCGTGAATCATGTTCCCAGTGTGAGTGAGACGTCCGATTCCTACCAATGGTGGGAATCTATGGCACGTGCTGGCATCTCTCACCCACCAATAAAATCTCAAACAAACACCTAAAATGTTATTCCAAGTAGGAATAAGATTCCTATTCCCATGGAATGGATGCAACCAAACACACCCTGAGAGGAAACCCTGGTCATCAAATTCCCTTAATTTCGAATGCTATATAATGTAGGTGGAAGGGAATAGGAGAGTATCAATTACAGGTTTAGAACTTAAGCTCTTATGGCAAGTGTTAAGAATTTTATCTTCTTTGGTTTCCTCTTCATTGCTCAAGTTGTTCTGCTTCAGTCTCCTATCTGTTGTTTATCAGAGAAAAACAACTTTTACAAAGGAGGAAACAGTGTACATGTTATCGAAGTCAGTTCACTGATGCCCGCGGCAACTTGCTCTCCATCTACCACCTCCATCAAAGGTAAATAAGTTTATCCGTCTCCATTATCTTCCTCATTTCTTAGCTTCTCAAATGTCATGTGGATATTTGATTACTATTTGAAATGAAAGTTTAGTTGGTAGAGTATTAGTGGCTCTTATAAATCTTGGGCTCACATTGGGTCTTCATTAACTGTATACAAATTCAAAAACATGGCATGATAAAATGTGAACGAGAATTCTTTGCATTTTGCATATGTACTTAAGTCAAAGACTTGATTCACCTTTTTTTTTTTTCTCAAGTCGACTTAAACAATAACTTATGAAACATATGTACTAAATCAAGTTAGTATATGTCCAGAGAGTCATGCCAAACTGTGAATTGAGAGACTGAAAATTCATGAATGTGTTGTTTTGGAAAGATCGCGTTAGCTTTAGACTTTCTGGTTTTTACTTTTCGATTGATAGACTCGCCAAAAAGCTACTTTCATAAAGCTCAAGAATTTCTATTTTGCTTTAGACTCTCGCAAATTGAGACTATCATGGTCCACTGGCTAGATTCTTGACTAATTTCTGGCTGCAAACCCTTAGTAATGTATTATTTTGAAAATAAATTTCTGCATCTCAATCCACCACAACCGGTTGTATTTCCAATTTTCTGCATTAACAAGTTTGACAATAAGTTGAGTTATACACTGTTAAATGGAAATACATCTATATTACAATTTAGAGTGGTTTTTATTATTCATTGCTGACTAGGACAAAGTCAAATTGAAAGAATTAGAGATAAAAGATGGTTAAAGATTAAAAGTTGAGAAATGTATTAAATTTGAGGGTTAAGATTCATCTCCCATAATGACATATTTATAAATATAAAACATGTAGAAGGGCAAAAATAATGAAAAAATTTTGAAAAAAATTGGTGGAATGTACATGTGGCGGAGAGAGAAAATATTGTATTTTGCTTTTAGCAAAATGAAAATTATCATAACTATCTACATCGTTATCGAATTTTGGTACAGTTAATATCGTTGATGCATTTTTAAAAAACTTTCCAACAAAATCAATGATCAACAGGAACGTTAAAATTTAAAAAATATATATATTTTATAATTAAAAAACATATAAAGTATGTCACGTTTTTAATATTTTTCAAAGCAATGAGACAGCCCGATTATACCAGAAAAAATGAGTCGGGCATCTTAATGCACATTTCAACTTCATATTTTGGCGAATTCAAAGATTGGGGGAAAACTCATTATTGGCGTTTAAATTTTTTCCCCAACTGATTCAAATTTGACAGAGTCTAACTCTAAAATTTATAATATATATTTTTACCTTAAAATAAGCTTACACTTCAATACTGATTTAGAGTCAAAATGTGGATAGTGAAAGAGGTGTTCGATCAGTACAAAATATTTAACAAAAATAAAATTATACGGAGTGCCAACGGTACGGGAAACACTCTAGTTCATAACATTACTTACAGATGATCAGTTTCATTTGGCATATACGCCATCCTTGAACATAGTCCATAGACATGGACCTTGCTCGCCAACATGGCTTAATGGGGGACATAGTAAAACCACTGGATGCATTACAAGAAATCCTCGGCCAAGACCAAAACCGTGTGAATTCAGTTCACCGGATTCTCTCCAACAAATCCAGCAAATCTGATTTCCAAACCCAAAAAACTAGGCTCCCAGCGAGTTCAGGAGCATCAATTGGAACAGGAAACTACATTGTTCAAATAGAAATTGGAACTCCCACCAAAACCATGACTCTTATCTTTGACACTGCAAGTGATCTCACTTGGATCCAATGTGAACCTTGCGCCGGCTCCTGTTATGAACAAAGAGAACCAATTTTCGATCCATCCACCTCTACCTCCTATTCCAATGTCTCTTGCAACACTCCTGAATGCACGCAGGTCAAATCTGGAACTACTGATAACCCAGGGTGCGGTGCAACCAAAAATTGCATCTATGGGATAGAATATGGTGACTCATCCTCCTCCATTGGAAATTTTGCATATGAAACACTCACAGTAACACCTGATGTATTCCCAAAGTACAAATTTGGATGTGGTCAGAACAACGAAGGACTATTTGGGAAGGCTGCAGGTTTGCTTGGACTTGGGCGCGACAAATTATCTTTTGTGTCACAAACAATTGGGAAGTATGGAGGGGTGTTTTCGTATTGTCTCCCTTCGAGTTCAGGCTCAGGTTACTTATCATTTGGAACCGAACGAAGCGCAGATTCCTCCGTGAAGTTCACCCCAATGGTCACAGATCCCAGAGGTCCATCTTTTTATTCTCTCCATTTAACATCCATAATTGTAGGTGACACACAATTACCTATATCACCTACAGTGTTTCAGACTTCAGGGGTGATTATAGACTCTGGAACAGTAATAACCCGCTTACCTCCAAGTGCTTATTCTTCATTAAAATCAGCATTCCAACAGTACATGTCACCTTACCCGAAGGCGCCTGCTTTTTCGATATTGGACACTTGTTACGACTTTACTTCAGCTAAGGAAGTGAAGGTACCAAGAATAGTTTTTGTTTTCGAAGGAAATGCCTATATGCAGGTGATAGATTCTGAGGGCATCTTGATTAATACTAAGGGTGATGGTGATTATTCACAATTTTGTTTGGGTTTTGCTGGTAATCAAGATGCAGGTGAGGCAGCAATTATTGGTAACATGCAACAGCAGAAAATGAAGATAATCTACGATTTACAAAACAAGAGGGTGGGGTTTGGTCCTGGAAATTGTAGTTAAGCTTACTTATAGTTTTGAGGAAGAAGACTCTTTGCCATTATGGCATTATCATTGTAAGGCATTAAAGAAGTTTATTTCTTTTGTTTTAGTATTGTAATACACCATTTAGCCTGATGGTTACGAGTTATTTGGCAAACAAATTTAGGTCTCTACAAGGTAAAAGACTAAAAGCTTTTACAGAAGCAAATTGTGTATCTTTCCTTCAATTTTAAACTTTAAAATTTAAGGTCTCTTCCGTGAGCAATGATTGTGGATTAAGACATTAAGTTGAGGGTGATTTAGAGTACCCCCGTGTTTCCAATGTGCCTTGCACATGCCTCCCTTCCTACTTTCATTATATCTAAATTACTCATTATGTGTATGTATATAAAATGTATCTCGAATTCTCAATGATAATTTAAGGATTCTAATGAAAACCCCATTGTTCGATCTTCTTCCTTCACCAAACCCTTCTTCAATATCCACTCCATTTGAGCGAATCATCATCATCGATGATACATCAAATAAGACCGACATCTCGGTTATACATAGGGCAAAGATCATCTATCACGAGAAACAATTATCCCAAGACCAGGCCAATTCATAAAGCCCAAAGAAGACAAATTTAGTCATGAAAGCCCAAACAAGGCCCGTCAAATAGATCATAATCAGATGCTCAGATCCATGCCCGATAATATTCTCCCTCAAGGGGAGAAATGTTACATAGAAAAAATAGTCGTGGAGGGAGTTATGCATCCACGGACATATCTACATCTACATAAATGAGGGATATAGAGAACATCCCCCCTCGTTGCGCCTCACGTGCTTGAGTCACGCAGGGAATTAACAACGAATAAAAGGTGAAGGGAACATTCGACAAAGGTATGCAATTTTAACTGAGTTTTGTCCAGTTTTATCTCTATCTCCAACTGAGTTAGTGACTTAAGCATCGGAGTGCCTTCGGCCACCAAAAAGGTGGCTTTGGCAATCAAACATTTGTTTTGCAAGTTTTACTTATTGGAGACAGGATGTTGGACAAATTAGTTTGGCACCGTCTGTGGGGAACGATAAGTTTTCCTTTAAAGAAGATAACATATAATAGCAAACTTCCTCAGCCCCAATCAACATTTAAAACAAATGGAACACTCTACAGACCATCAATCTGACAAAAATCAAAGCAATCCTTCTACCAGATAAACTGTGCCACCGATAGCGCACCCCGCATACCTAGGGACGAAAGTTGGGACGACCATGCCCGACAACAGAGAGCCACGGTACGTGGTGGCTCAAACGTCCTAGGCGTCTATAGGCACCACCACGGATCCTCGTCTAGACCTATTCATGATCCAGATGGATCATATGATCAAAATGGTAGAAAAGCTCACTCGGGAGAATGCTCAGCCCGCCAACCCTGTCCAAGCGCCGCCCCAACAAAATCCAGCCAACGAAGGACAGGACCTCAACAGGTAAATCCCGAAAGCAACGAACCACCTCAAGATGGGACCCTCAGAACGGCGAAACCCAGCTGAAATCCCATTCAGGATCGAAGTCACGGATCCTAATATACTGTACGAACTAGCCCAACCGCCATTTTCCCACGCACTCATTGACTCCCATGCCAAAGAAGTTCACCCCGCCAAAGTTTGAAGCGTACGATGGTAACACTGACCTAACAGACCACTTGCGACACTTTCACCACATGATGTCATTGAAGGAGAGCACAAATTCCATCTTATGCAGAACATTTCCAACAAGTCTCACCTCCATAGTAATGAACCGGTTCAACAACCTACCACCAAAGTCGATAGACTCATTTCAGGCGCTGGCTATCGCCTTTATTACGAAGTTCATTAGCAGTCAACGGATGAGGAAGGGGCCACACTACTTGCTTCACATCAAACAGAAGCCTCAGGAAACAATAAGGGAGTATGTTACTCGTTTTTACTAACGAGCTAACCATGATCAACAGATGCAATGACGATACGGCTACCACTACTTTCACTGTCGGACTGAAAAGATGACATTTTTCGATGCACTGATCCTGAAACCATCGAATAACATGGCGATTCTATTAATGATCGTTCAAAAGTACATCACTCTCAAGGCATTGATGGCCGCCAGGAAGAAGAACAGCTCCGAAAGGGAAGCCCATTCAAAGAAGTGAGAAATGAGGGAAGAAAAAAGGCGATACGACAGACCCCGGGAGGAAAGCGTTCAGTCAAATAAGCACCAAACTAATGGGAGGTCCGAATTCAACCAGCAAAAATCTGAAAAGCTGCAATCGACAAGGCCCAGACACGAGTGAGTGACAAGCGTGGTGAAAAGGCATACAAACCATACACGACCTTGATGACCAGCCGAGCGAACATACTAACACATGATCAAATGGGAAGATGTTAACTGGCCACTCAAGATGAGAGGAGACCCAGAAGGGCGAGACAAGAACAAATACTGCTCTTTCCATAAAGATCATGGGCACGACACTGAAGATTGTTACAACCTGAAAGATGAAATCGAGCATTGGATTCAAAGAGGATGACTCGACGAATTTGTCGGGCTACCTGATAAACAACCCAAAGGGAAGAAGAATGCAGACACCACCATAGGATTAAAATAAAAACCCAGAGAGATGATATACGCCTTACACTGTGTAGCCGGAGAAAGCGACCAGACAAGTCCACCGAAGATACGACCAATAACATATCACACTCGAGTTGATCTATATAGAATCAGGAGCAACATCGCTATCAAACGAGAACAGATAAATCAATACGACAACTCACGAACAAGGAGCGTGGAGAAATTGGCAATTCAAATAGGGGTGGGTCAACCAACTAACAAAATCTGGAAAAGCCTACAAGCTTGACCATTATCCACGACAATGCCAACAACGCCTCCTACATTATTGACAATGCAAACAAATTATACGAATTGACAGCAGGTACTAATGTGGGCATGATTGGATAATTTGGGATTACATTCTATTATGATCAACCTGTCAACGACACATGCCCAGCAATTTGACCAAAAAACATTCTGAGTTTATTTTCTACCACGCGACAACAACATAAAATAACATAATTACGGATAAATGGAGGAAAAAGTTACAGCTAAAGTGTTAAAGACCACTCAAGGCAGAACAAATCGAGCAACTGTCAGAAAGATACAATGCAGATTCCACAACATAACTTTATGAGAAGGGAATGACTAATGCTATTATAGATTGTTAAACACCCGAAATGGGGTTATCAATAAAATTATGAGTTCAAAACTCTCCATCTTACACTCGAATTTGCGGCATCAAAGCCAGACAATAGGAAGTAATTAGCATACAAAGCCACAAACAAAAGGTCAGGACGTATAAGTCGGACACAAAACTTCTGGTCTAATCAACTAACGTAAGTAAATGTTGGGACAAACAAGTCAACTTATTCAAATAAATTTTGAGTCGACCGATACGTCAGACCAACGAAGTAAAAGTTGGGACGAACAAGTCAACTTCCTCAAATAAACTTTGAGTCGACTGATATGTCAGACCAACAAAGTAAAAGTTGGGACGTACAAGTCAACTTCCTCAAATAAACTTCGAGTTGACTGATACGTCAGACCAACGAAGTAAAAGTTGGGACGAATAAGTCAACTAATTCAAATAAACTTATAATCGACTAATACGTCAGACCAACAAAGCAAAAGTTGGGACGAAGTCAACTTCCGCAAATAAATTTTGAGTCAACTGATATGTCGAATCAACGAAGTAAAAGTTGGGACGAACAAGTCAGCTTATTCAAATAAACTTCAAGTCGACTGATATGTCAGACCAACGAAGTAAAATTTGGGACGAACATGTCAACTTACTCAACTAAACTTTGAGTCAACTAAATGTCATACCAACGAAGTAACAGTTGGGACGAACAAGTCAACATACCCGGAAAAACCTCTAGTCAATTAATGTGTCAGATCAACGAGGCAAGGACGAACGAGTCAACTTATTCAGCCTTATATATCAGATCAAGAAATCCAGACACATAAGCCGAAATGTAGCAGTAAATGCCCACTTGCCGATCAGAATATCACACTAAGAAGCGAAAGCTGGAGATACACAATATGACTTACTTCAACAACCACGACGGACCCATCTAAAAATGTACGAGTCAATTCACTCACAACACCAACCAAAAATGCTTCAGAACACCTTAATTGGCATGCAAGTACTTGAGGATCTGAATTCATAAATGCCTCGATTGACAAGAACAAAGAAAGAAAAACCTCGGATGGTTGACAAGCAAGCACAAAAATAGAAATATTGATAAGCCTAAATCGCCAGTACTTACTACAAACGACTCGATAGGGGGAACACACACATCATACACAATGAGTCACAACGAATGACCAAAGATGAATCATGACCTCAAAGTTTAGCATGCGAAGCAGAAATTAAATAAACTGAAATACAGTATTATCAAAAAGAAAATTTTCTCATTCATAAAATCACTATGTTAGATCCGGAGGAGAAGATGGAACATTTGAATAAATAACAGTAGAAGCATCAAGAGCGTCTGATGGAGGAGAGACCACAGCGACAGTGGCAGAAGAAGATAAGGTTCCCTTTTCAATGACAAAAGCATGCGATGGAGCCTGGTCGGAAGGAGGAGGAGATAATGGTTCTTCCTCTATGGGATCGATTGGGAGATCCGTACCTTCTTCAACATCTTCATCCTCGAAGACTTGATCAACCAAGTGACGATACTCGAATAAATCGACACCAAGCCCCTCAATATAGTCAAAAAGCTTGACTCGTCCATCAACAACTCTCTTCCAATCTTCCACCTCTGCAATCTTTAGCTTGTCTTTTGTCGCAACAAGCTCATTCTTAGCTGAAATCAACTGCCCTTTAGCAGCGGCCAGCGTGGCGGAGTTATCCAACTTGACTCCATCAACTGCTCCACCCGCCCTTCAGCAATCCTACGGCTGACTGACTGCTCAACGACGGAGCGTAGAGCCTCATCATGGCCAATTTTCTCGACAGAAACTCTTTTTCCAACTCGTCCAATCGTACATGAGGCCCCATCCAAATTGGTCGTCGAAGTCTCAAACTTCGCAGTAGACTTATCTCGCGCAACTTCTGCTTCCTTTAAAGAGGCCAGAGCAGCCTCAGCTGCCATCTCCTACTCCGCGCACTGCGCCTTTAGCTCATCAAGCTGACGAAGGATGCAAGAAAACACCAGCAACAACGCTACCAAATTCCTTTCAAGAGCAGCCACGACCAGTCCTGTACTCTGACCCCATCACCCAACATAAGTGAGGTGATTCATCTCATCCATTTTTTGCTTAAGACCGTGGTCAAGATGAGTACTGGGATCCAACACAGGCATCGAATGTCCTTCTACCACCAGCCCATGCAATTCATTAACAAACCTACGCGTATCATCTTACACGTCAAGCTTAATAAACCAACAAAACTTCCCATCTGACTTGATATGGATGTCCTTCAGATTAGGCTTCTTCCAACCAATCTGTGGGTGAAGGACGTGAGGATCCGAAAGCACAGAGAAACCACCTCAAATGCCGGGAACAACGAGCGGAACAACGGTGACGAAAAAAAATCACATTTTGCCTTCTCGCTGCGAAGTGGTCGCCATAGGAACAAAACGAGTAGTAGTGGTGACAGGAGTAGCAGGATCCAGATGAACGGGAGATGAAATTGATAACCCTAGTGCATCATTGATAGGAATGGAAGATGATCGAGGGGAAAGGACCTCAAAATCCTGACCACGGTCACCAACCTCCTTAGATTGTTCCACTGCCAGCTGAATCATCTTATCATCGATAACTCGAGGGTCATCATTAGAGTATTCAGCAGCATCGGGTGCACCAAAGGCAGAAAGGAGCATCTTTTCATTATCATCTAACAAAAGAATAGATTTTCCTTACTCCTCTCCATCGCCAAAGTCATATCCTCGGCCTCCTCAAGGGATAAGCGATCCTCCTTCACAACCTCTTTATCAGAAGAACCCGGGGGAGAAGCAACCCGAGCAACACCACGAGTGGAAAGTCGTTTCTTCCTCGGAACACGGCCAGTACTTATCATCAATCGCTTTGACGGGCTTCGAAATTTTTCTCTTCCTAGAAGTCAGGCCAGCAACACCAATACTAATAGGAGCATCGATATCCATAACAAGTTTGCTTGAGTTCATTTCCCCATCAATGCTAGCATCACTAACACCAGCATGAGTAACACGAGCAGCAATCTCCTCAGCTTGGGATTCAGTAAGCAAAGCCTGTTCTGCCTCGTTCATAGTCGAATCCTTGGCAGGAAGAGTAGAGAAAATGTGGTGAATTATTCCATCAGGTAAATCGTTGATTCTATCCATTGCGGAGAATTGTACGTAGATATGTATTCTTTAACAACTGACTCTGGTCCACCTTGAGACAGGCGCCCCTGCAACTCGATTATTTCATGAAGCAAAACAGAAGCCTCACTTGTTAAAACCCCTCTAATTCCCAACTTGGTCTTGATTTTCTTCTGATTAAAATGTGCGACCCCGGAGTAACTACTGAAAAAGTTTTATCAAAAAAAAAAAAAAAATAGGCAACACTTACTTCACACCACCAAATGTACTGTCCCACATCACCATCTAGATTTTTTTTAACCTACTAACCCACACCACCCAAAAAACTATTTTTGTCAAAAACAGTAACATAAAAATAAGGTAACTTTCGACCAATTTAAACCCTCAATTGAGACCGATTATCAAGCTCATCAAAACATAACAATTATATTACTCTGAGTTACCTAATAAACACAATTTGAATAAGTTGAAAATGTTATGAAATGAGCAAGTTATGATCATTTTACTAAAGTCACACAAATCTGTCCCGCAAAGAAAACAGGGTAGTGTCCCTAACTTTCATCCAACTGATTTGCTCAATTGAGACTAATTCTTAAGCTCATCAAAGCACAAAATTGTATCACTTTGAGTAATCTAATACGGAAATAAGTTTGAAAATTTATATTTGAGATGAAGTGGAGTTTGAAATCATGGTCGGTTGAAATGAGTATTTTTTTTATGGGGTTTGGTTTGTTAGATCGGATTGGCTTACATTATGGCTTAAACGGTGACTTCGTCAAGCCCTTTTTATTTGAATTCACGTGCATTGTTGTTTTTGTGGTATGGGGTTGTTTTAAAAAAAAAATTTGGGTTGTTTGTTTGTTTGGTAGAAAGTGGATGTGTAATGGTGGTTTCCAGGTTAGGGTTTAGACTAAATCATGTTTTGTTTGTAACCATCATGCGTTCTTACTTGTTATTGTATGTCTCTATTTAAATCTATTATGACCAGGTGAGGAGGTTAAGTGAGTTTTATCCTTTCTCTCTTTTAGAAATTTAGGTATTTTTGGTTATTCGTAAATATTATAGTAAGAAGAGATTTTTGGATGACTTGGGTATTAGTATTCTTTTGTAAATTCATATTTGCATTTTTGCGTTATAACTTGAAATGCGTGTTTAGTATGGGATTATACTGTAAACTTGAATTTTATGGTTATGCAAATTGGCATGCTAATCCTTATAATGAATAAGTGTGATCCATGTTGCGTTATATAAAATTTACTTCTGAAAATGTTATTTGTTTCCCCAAAAGAAATGGTGAATATTTGTGGTCGATGTATTTATGGTTGACAAAGTGTCAACGTAAAAGAGTCTTGAGAATTATTTGATTTTTTTGCTCTTTTCCACAACTCTGAAAAAAAATGAAAAATGATTTTTGTATACAGTTTTCTTGTGTACGTGTGATATAATTTTGGGTATGCATACTTGCTTGCATATCGATACGTTGTTCCATGTGAGTTCGGTAGTGCATGTAGTATTTAGAAAATGTTTGTCATGGATCGAACTTCGGGTGAGATGTCATGTTCCTCGATCTGGCACCACACTTAAAACATGTACGCTCCGAGTGGTTTCGAAGGCAAGGAGATACACTTGGGGTGAGGTGTGTTCGGCACAAGGAGGGTAGTGCAATTGTGGAAAAGAATCGAGATTTTTGTGTATGTGCGTGATTGTCTTAATGGAAGAAACTAAATGCTCATTCTGAGAACTACATGTCTTCCTTAAGGTAAAATATATTTTGTTGACATTTAAATAATGATGATTATGAGTATGATCTGTATTTATTTGAAAATAAATTGTATTTATGAAGACCGATAAATTATGAATTTTATTCATTTATTTCTAAACGTTCTGTGCAAGATAGTGTTGGTAAAATAATTTTTTTTACATCAGACTTACCACGTTCGACCTTCACTTTTTAAGTGTTGGTAAAATAAATGTATATTTTAATCATGATAAAACTTAGTAGTATAAAATGTTTGCCTCGTTGAGGAACTACAAGACTTTGAGTGTTATTTTCTTGTTTATGAAATTTTCATGTTAAAACATGTAACTATTTTATTTATAAAGATGG
The DNA here is from genome assembly GCA_963556465.1 of Berberis vulgaris. NCBI lineage: Eukaryota > Viridiplantae > Streptophyta > Magnoliopsida > Ranunculales > Berberidaceae > Berberis > Berberis vulgaris. Next base: position 83,485,881 of record OY747133.1, read on the forward strand.
AGATTACTCATACCAGCTACCTCACTGACCCAAGTAAGTTTACGCTTCTTGGATACATTTTTATTGGAACGTAGCCATATTGAGTCTTTCACAAGTTAGAAAGTCAATGAGGCGGCAATATGAAAGGTTTACTTGTGTCAAAAAGTTAACCTGGTTAGAATTTTTATTTATGTTAATTTTTATTTATTTAATGTTTCTGTTGTTAAATTTTCCCGTTCCGAGATTCGGGGTAGCGAATAATCCTAATCCTACGTGGATATAAGGATTTTTTTTTTCGTTTTCTTGAAAATCGGGGCGTAACAGGTTTGGGTTTGTCCGACTGTGTTTAGCGAATGAACAAAAATACTTCGTCATAAAGGAAACATCTGCTAAAGTATTGTGGAAAACGTTGGAGGACAAATACACGACGAATAGTACAATTACGGGTAAACCTCTAGTGCAATGGTGGTGATGAAGGCAATCAAAAGAGATAATTTGCATTTCTTGACCGGGAGTACAATTATGGGTAAAGTTGTCGTTACTGAGACTGCAAGTGCTTATTGTGATACGACCAGATTGTGGCACATGCGTTTAGGGCATATTGGTATGAAGAGTATGCAAACTCTTGTAAGACAAGGTTTGTTAAAATGTGCTAAGACTTGTAAGTTAGAATTTTGTGAACATTGTGTAATGTGCAAGAAGGCAATTGAAAGTCGGACTGACAGAAAGATCAGAAGGCTCCATTCAGATATTAATGGAGGTGAATACAAAGTTAATCCATTCTTGCAAGTATGTTAGGACGAGGGAATTGTCAGACACTTCACGGTTAGAAATACTCTGCAACAGAATGAGGTGGCAGAACGCATGAACCATACATTGTTGAAGAATGTTTGTTGTATGTTGTCTAATACTGGATTGGGCAAAGCGTTTTGGGCTGAGGCTGTTACATATGTCTGTCATCTCATCAATAGGTTGTTAGCGGCTGCGATTGATGGAAAAACTCCTACTGAGATATGGTCTGAAAATCCTGCTAATGACTATGATAGATTGCATATTTTGGGTTATCCTGCTTACTTTCATGTTCAAGAAAGTAAGTTAGATCCTCGAGCCAAGAAAACTATTTTCTTGGGTTTCGTGGATGGTGTAAAAGGCTATAAATTGTGGGTTCCTGAATCCATAAAGATTGTTATTAGCAAGGATGTGACTTTTGATGAGGCTTCTATGTTGAAGCCAAAGAACTCTCAACAGGTGGAGAGTTCAACCATAGAGAATTCACAGCATGTGGAGATTGATGCTACTCTACGTGTTCCAGCTAGTCCTATATCTACAGATGTAGTACCTACTGATTCCACAACGAGTACAAATGGTGACACAAATAGTGAGACTGTAGTAGATACAGTTGAAGATGTTCCAGAGACTCCAATTCAGGAGTCAATTGCAACAAGTAGTCTAAAGCTCTAGTAGTTGAGAATGAAGTGTCTTCTACCTATAAAGAAACAATTCAAAGTATCGACTGTGAACATTGGAAAAAGGCTATGAATGAAGAAATGCAATCTCTTCATAAGAATGAAACATGAAAATTGTGTAGCTTACTGTAAGGTAAGAAAACTATTGGGTGCAAATGGGTATACACAAAGAAATAAATATCTCCTAATGATGGTGTGAGATTTAAGGCAATGTTAGTTACAAAAGGTTATGCTCAGAAGGAAGGTATAGACTACGATGAACATGGGAATCTCACTCATTGATCCCCCAAGGCATGTGATTCTCATATTCATGGGACTTTCATTCCCACCATTATCACAAAATCAAATGGTGGATGTGGAGTGATATATCAATTTAGCCTAAAATGTAGGGGCCCCCTCATGAATTCCCATGGCATATGATTCCATGCAACCAAACACACCCTAAGATTCTAAGAATGAGAAGTCAAATATCCAATTGTTTTTTTTTTTTTTGGAAAGCGAGCGGGGGTTATTTAGGATCCCCAAACCTGAAAAATAAAAGAAATAATGTGTTACATCCGAGTATAGGCTGTGCCTATTCTATCCTCATATATAATATCTTTCATATCCTGCGCAAAGGAACTAAGAACAATTTCCATTAACACTGTATTTGGATCTAAGTTCGCCAATTTATCAGCAAGCCTATTCGTTTCTCTGTAAACATGTTCGATTTTATAGTCTTCGAGTGACCCCAGCAGGCTCATAATTCTCTTGATGATCTGTCTTAAGTCCCATGCTGTAGCCCTTGCTTTAGTAAGAAACTGGATGACACAAGTGGAATCTGTGCTTATTTCCAGCTTTTGAATACGATGTAACCTAGCTAATTTTAAGCCAGCCTCTACTCCTTGTAGCTCATGTTTTACAACTGTATGGCCCTTATCTGATCCAGAGCAAGCAGCAATTGTTGTTTGTTATATGAGGATATTTTGTTTTATTGATCACTGCAACGCAAGAACTTCAACTCTAGCATTTTAGTTTTGGTGTATATGAAGTATATACTTTGGATTCCTGCTGGTTTTTGCAATTTCATATAAGGAAATAACTAGGATTTTTTCTACTTCATTTCAGGTGGTAGCATTTGTCTTGGAAGCCTTTTTCGCTGAAATGGAACTTGAAACAGCTAGTGGATCGGATGATGAAAGAAAGGTATGTGGAGCAGATGTTAAAGCTTCTGGAAAAAAAAAAAAACGAATCATTTCCAATGGCCATGAGACAATCTCCTTTCATTAACACTAGAATTTGGTTTAGTCTGACTGCTCTGTAAGTTGCATCCACCAAGAAATCAAAATATAGTATTGGATTGTCTTCTACTTAGATACTCTAAATGAAATTTTGTTGAAAACCAATGCAAACTCTGCCAGTTATTTGAATGTTTGGTTGTATAATTACTCTAAGGGTGTGTTTGGTTGCATGGAATCCTATGCCATGGGAATCCACGAGGGGACCACTACATTTTAGGCTAAATTGATATGTCACTCCACATCCACCATTTGGTTTTGTGATCAATGATGTGAATGAAAGTCCCATGAACATGAGAATCACATGCCTTGGGGGGGCCAAGGAGTGGGATTCCCATGTTCATGGGACTTCCATTCCCACCATTGATCACAAAACCAAATGGTGGTCAAATGGTAAATGTGGAGTGATATATCAATTTAGCCTAAAATGTAGTGGTCCCCTCATGGATTCCCATGGCATAGGATTTCATGCAAACCAACACACCCTAAATTAAGCGACAAAACCATCACTTGAGAAGGTAGTTCAATTTTCGTTGTAGACATCAACTTGTTTCTCATTTTCAATCCCGTGTTTGGCTCCGATTTTAGCTTGCCAATGCACTTAAGGTTATTTTTAAGTTGTCGAGCTGCTTGCTTATAGTATTGACAAATTTATTGGACTCTGCAGGTAAATCATGCAATGCCTTGCCCCTCAGGGATGATGCTGGAAAAACCCTTGACGCGCCTTTCTAATTCAGGAAAATCAGTAATGTCAAGGTCAGAAGATATGGTAAAGAGTGGATCATGAAAAATCAGAAAGTTTGGCGTCACCAACAGTTGGTGATGGAGTGTGTTGAGCAGCTAGGTTGGATGTACAACGTGGGTTTGCTAGCATTTACTACTCTTTGCTTGTTTGTATATATAAGCAGTTATATTTGATCATCTTTGGTAATAAACATGAGCCTGAGTGAACAAAAACAATACAAATCTGTTATTAGAAGCAGCTTAATTTCAAGGCAATCGAGAATCAGATACTTTGCTATCTGACAGTCTCTTTTTTCTATTTCTTTTTGCTTCAATCCAACTAGTGTGCATTCTCCTTTATTATTTTTACTAATATTCTAGCCTCTTTAGTACTAAATCATGATTCTGAATAAATTCTTGGTTTTTCAGACTGATTTTTAAGGAAACTAAGAAGCAGACCGAGAACTTGGAGACCCAGGAATATCTGGAGAAAGACAAAGACAACGCAAATCATGACTGAGTTGAACTTGACTGATCATGATGTTGTTAGACATCCTCATTCCCTGTCCTGTGCAAAGTACAAGATTCTTATTAAGGAACTCAACTCCAAATTTACGGATAAAATGAGAATCAAGGTTTGTTTCTTTGAAAATCCTTATGTGTTTCCCATGTCTTGGCATTTAACACTTGGGGTATTGTAGATTTCCCTCCCTGTTGATGAGAAGAAGAAAGTAATTGAAGATGTTGATAAGGACAGACAATATGTCATGGATGCCTCTACAGTGCGGATGACGAAGAATCAGAAAATTTTGGGGCATCGACAGTTGGGGATGGAGTGTGTTGAGCAGCTAGCTAAGTTGTACGTTCAAGGTATGTTTTGTAGAGTATACTAATTCATATTTGGTTGATACAATCATATTAATCAGTTATCTTCGGTCCTCAATTTAAATGCATTTCTGAATGAGATTCTTTGTTTACAGTCAGATTTCAAGGCAATCAAGAATCAAACTGAGGACTTGATTACCCTGAACTCTGCTTTCGATGATTCTATTCATTGGTTGTCATATCAATTGGAATATATTACAAGGGGGTTCAAGTGGTACCAGTGGCGATGTTGAAAAATACAATCAACAACAGTTTGTTCAAGTTTGAACACTTATAGGCTGTTACTTGGATGGTAGATTGTGTCCTTGGGACTGGCAGAAATACAAGTTTTGTACATTTTACCTTGATGATGCCAGTGTGAGAAATTTGTCAATCATCTTTCAAGGGATTCACCAAGTGCACAGTGGTTGCTCCTGCGGCATCTTTTTTATGTAATAGTAGTTCAAGGAATCTTCAAGAGATGGACAAGTAGACACCCGAAAACCGGGAATTTCAAAAACTGTCATTGTACTTGATATATTTTGATAGATTTTGTGACTCGATATAATACATTATCTTATTAATTACATTACTTTGCCTCCATTCATGGAAATGTTTATGTGTTTGGCACATTTTGGTTTTTATTTTCTAGAAATAAAACTTATAAGATGTTATAAAAGTTATTTGATAGCACTTGATGAGTGCTATAGAAAAAAAAAAAGCATTGAGAAACGCTATAGAAATTAATACAATAGCATTTGTTAAATGCTACGTGAGAGAAGATAATAACGTTTCTGAAATGTTATTGGTAACTATATAATAGCGTTTCAGAAACGCTATAAATACAGATACTATAGCGTTTCAGAAACGCTATAAATAGTCTACTTACAATAGCGTTTCTAAAACGCTATAAAAGACCATGTATCTATTATAGCTCCGGCAGACACAGCGTTTTCTAAAATGCTATGGTATCCTACAATAGCATTTTTGAAATGCTATTATTAAGCATTTGTGTTGTAGTGAGTGAGGAGAAAGAGTAAATAAATTCTTTTGTTTTCTTTGTGAGAGATATATGCACCTCGCGTATATTTGTGGTGTCGCTTAGACATGTGTGTATTTAACGTCGTTGACGTTATGTAGCTATCTCCAGTTGTACTATTCGATCTCATTCTATTCTCTTTGCCCGTGGACGTATGCAAACTTTTTGAACCACGTTAAATTGTTTGTGCAGTGCGTGTTTTATTTATTTCCATTATTTTACATTGTCTTGTTTATAATTTGATTTATTATTTTCTATTACAACTATCAATTGTGATGGAATGTTTAAAGAGCTTATGATGTCAAGATAAGCTCAACATTAGACTATATATTCCACTGGCACCATCTCATGTCTCAAGTCATACCGTGACATGCGCCGCCTCCACCTGTCATCTACAGAAATATCCCCGTTGATCACTGCTCTTAATATCAATCAATCTCGCCACTTTGCTACTCTAATTATGGAATGTCTCATTGCTAGAAGCTTTAAGATCCACAAAAAATAGTGTACAGCTGGTCTGAAAATATCACCATTTACACGCTTAGTTCTTTCTTTCCGCTGATTAGTACACCAAGTTGGCCTACTGATATATCCATTTTACAGACTATATGATGCCAAGCTTCTATTGCTATCTCCATCAGGTACCCCACAAGAAGACCCCCCGTCAAAGACTGAGTGGAAACCCATGTCAACAAATTCCCTTAATTTCGAATGCTATATAATGTAGGTGGAAGGGAATAGGAGAGTATCGATTACAGGTTTATAACTTAAGCTCTTATGGCTAGTGTTAAGAATTTTATCTTCTTCGGTTTCCTCTTCATTGCTCATGTTGTTCTGCTTCAGTCTCCTATCTGTTTATCAGAGAAAAACAACTTTTACAAAGGAGGAAACAGTGTACATGTTATCGAAGTCAGTTCACTGATGCCCGCGGCAACTTGCTCTCCATCTACCACCTCCATCAAAGGTAAATAAGTTTATCCGTCTCCATTATCTTCCTCATTTCTTAGCTTCTCAAATGTCATGTGGATATTTGATTACTATTTAAAATGAAAGTTAAGTTGATAAGAGTATTAGTGGCTCTTATAAATCTTGGGCTCACATTGGGTTTCATTATCTGTATACAAATTCAAAAACATGCCATGATAAAATGTGAACGAGAATTTTTGCATTTTGCATACAGAGAGTAACTTTGGAATGTCGACTTAATTCACCTTTTTTTTTTTTTTACTTAATTCGACTTTAACAATAAGTTATGAAACATATGTACTAAATCAAGTTAGTATATGTCCAGAAAGTCGTGCCAAACTGTGAACTGAGAGATTGAAAATTCATGAATGTGATGTTTTGGAAAGAACGCGTTAGATTTAGACTTTCTGGTTTTTACTTTTCGATTGATATAGTCGCCAGAAAGCTACTTTCATAAAGCTCAAGAATTTTTATTTTGCTTTAGACTTTCGCAAATTGAGACTATCATGGTCCACTGGCTGCAAACCCTTGCTATGTATTATTTTGAAATTAGATTTCTGCATCTCAATCCACCACAACTGATTGTATTTCGGACGTGAATTTATTGCATTTCCAATTTTCTGCATTAACAAGTTTGACAATAGGTTGAGTTATAAACTGTTAAATGGAAATACATTCGTAACATTGCTTACTGATGATCAGTTTCATTTGACATCAGGTGCAAACAATACGCCATCCTTGAACATAGTCCATAGACATGGACCTTGCTCGCCAACATGGCTTAATGGGGACAAAGTAAAACCACTGGATGCATTACAAGAAATCCTACGCCAAGACCAAAACCGTGTGAATTCAGTTCACCGGATTCTCTCCAACAAATCTGATTTCCAAACCCAAAAAAGTAGGCTCCCGGCGAGTTCAGGAGCATCAATTGGAACAGGAAACTACATTGTTCAAATAGGAATTGGAACTCCCACCAAAACCATGACTCTTATCTTTGACACTGGAAGTGATCTCACTTGGATCCAATGTGAACCTTGCGCCGGCTCCTGTTATGAACAAAGAGAACCAATTTTCGATCCATCCACCTCCACCTCCTATTCCAATGTCTCTTGCAACACTCCTGAATGCACGCAGGTCAAATCCGGAACTAGTGATAACCCAGGGTGTGGTGCAACCAAAAATTGCATCTATGGGATAGAATATGGTGACTCATCCTCCTCCATTGGAAATTTTGCATACGAAACACTCACAGTAAAACATGATGTGTTCCCAAAGTACAAATTTGGATGTGGTCAGAACAACGAAGGACTATTTGGAAAAGCTGCAGGTTTGCTTGGACTTGGGCGCGATAACTTATCTTTTGTGTCACAAACAGTTGGGAAGTATAAAGGGGTGTTTTCATATTGTCTCCCTTCGAGTTCAGGCTCAGGTTACTTATCATTTGGAACCAAACAAAGCGCACATTCCTCTGTGAAGTTCACCCCAATGGTCACAGATCCAGAGGTCCATCTTTTTATTCTCTCCATTTAACATCCATAATTGTAGGTGACACACAATTACCTATATCACCTACAGTGTTTCATACTTCAGGGGTGATTATAGACTCTGGAACAGTAATAACCCACTTACCTCCAAGTGCTTATTCTTCATTAAAATCAGTATTCCAACATTACATGTCACCTTACCCGAAGGCTCCAGCTTTTTCGATATTGGACACTTGTTACAACTTTACTTCAGCTAAGGTAGTGAAGATACCAAGAATAGTTTTTGTTTTCAAAGGAAATGCCTATATGCAGGTGGTAGATTCTGAGGGCATCTTGATTAATACTAAGGGTGATGGTGATTATTCACAATTTTGTTTGGGTTTTGCTGGTAATCAAGATGCAGGTGATGCAACAATTATTGGTAACATGCAACAGCAGAAAATGAAGATAGTCTATGATTTACAAAAAAAGAGGGTGGGGTTTGGCCCTCAAAATTGTTGTTAAGCTTAAAGTTCGCGGATAGTTTTGCCGTTATAGACACTGAGGACTTTTATAGTTTTGCCGTTATGGCATTATCATTGTAAGGCATTAAAGAAGTTTATTTTTCTCAGTGTTTTAGTATTGTAATACATCATTTAGCCTGATGATATATATTATGGCAATTAAATTTCTATCTCTATAAGGTAAAAGCTTTTACAGCAGCAAACTGTGCATCTGTCTTTCAATTTTAATCTTTAGAATTTAAAGTCTCTTTTGTGCGCATAAATGATACATTAAGTTGAGGGTGGGGCATTAGCAACTCTGCGAATGGCAGGAGAAAATTTCGGATCGGGCGATTTCGGAGGGTATTTCGGTCTTTGACCGATATCTAATCTCAACCGTCCTTCATCTGTGAGACTGCATCCTAGCCATCGACTGGTGGCGGCTAGGGTAGCCACTGCGACAACTCTAGGCGGCTCAGCCACCCATTGCCGGCTTATCTCTGGTCGCGACACGCCGATTCGGGCTGATACTGGCCTACTGGACGTTTTCAGGGTTTCACAGAACAGATCCAGGCAGTCACCTCGCTCTTTGTTCCCGTCTTGGCTGAGATTCAGATCGGGTGCTCGCGTTTCGGTTGCAGTGATCTCTTCGTCACAGCCGCCGATACGGTTCTGGTACCGGTTTGTGCACCGTTACGGTACAGAGACAGGTTTTTCACAGTTTTGACTCTGCTGATTTTGTTTTGGTTTTCGACACTGGCACCGATCTGAATGTGATGTCGGCGCCTCCTGCCGCCATCCCTCCCCACATGCTGGGGAAACCTGCTAATGGGGGAACCGTGGAAGGAGCGGCTAAGCCCTCTTTCGCACAAATTTTGGGAAAAATACTGGTGGCCGACGTTGTGGAGATTCCGGTTGAAGGAACTAGATTCCGTAAAGAGGGCGCTCCAGCGATTGGCATTACGGCAACGGATGAAGTCCGTGGGGAGGAGTTTATGGAAAAACATGTGATCGTTTTAAAATTCTCAAGCTACCGTCCTACATTGGAAGACATTCGAGATTCGATTCACAGAACCTGGGGAATTATGGGCAATTTTTCGCTTGGCTTACTCAATCAACGGCATGTCTTAGTTCGTCTTCAATCGGAGGAAGAAACAAAAAAAATATTGTCGCGGGATTCTTTCTTGATTCGTTGCGTTCGGTTTAAAGCTTTTTGTTGGCATGATGGTTTCAGTCTGAAGGAGGACCCGATCTCGGTGCCATTGTGGGTAGAGTTGCCTAACTTACCTTTACATCTTTTTCATCCCCCTATTTTAAAAGCAATTGTCAATTCATTTGGTGATTTTTTGCGAATGGACGACCATACTAGATGTTTATCGCGCCCGGGCTTTGCCCGCGTGTGCGTGGAGATGACTTTGGCAGATAAATTACCAAACAGAGTATGGATTGATAGAGCCAATAATAGAGGTTTCTGGCAGAAGATAGAATACCCAGGTTTCAAATATTGTGATTTTTGTTCTTTGATAGGGCATCAAGAGACTGTTTGTCGCAAGAAGCTCAGCATTAAGGCCGGAGGCCGAGTCTCGGACATTGGTCAGACTGAGAAGGTAGTCAAATCTAAGGCAGAAAATATTATTACCAAGCAACATTATGTTCCAGTGCTTAGAAAGGAAAATTCTTCAAATTCGGATGTGGGTGTGAGTGGATCAAAAAATAGCAAAGGCAGGGAGATTCTGGAGGGAGTCGTGGAGACCAAGCCGGGGGCAACTGATCCAGGAAAGGTGGTTTTGTCAAACACCTTTGAGGCTCTAATGGAGAATATTGAGGAAGAGGAGGATGCTCCAACGGATTTTCAAACAACGGGTCAGAAATTAGAGCATGCTCAAACCGGGGTCAAATCCGAATCCACGGAGGAATGCCTATTAGAGGCGGGGTATACAACATCAGAGATTGAACAGGTTCTTGGACACCACCCAAAGCTGACTCCAAATGATAAGGATGTCAATCCGGAATCAAAGAATACCCTTTCTAATCATGCGGCGGCGTCGCAAACTGTTAGTGAAATTCAGGTTGGGCAGCTTGTTTCAGGTGTGAAAAAGGTGTCCGGGCACTCGGTGATGTCTCCGTCAGGTGTGCCAATGCACAAAGCCGAGGAAATGCAGTCTCTAACCGCACAGAATGGGCTGTCTCAGCCAGCCAACAGCACTGAAACAGGGGAGCCTGCGCCCTGTTTCGGTCCAGCAGAGGTGGTTCCAGGAACTATCGCAGCTGGAGCTCTTTCTCCCGTCCGCGAATCAGGTCACTCTCCTCGAACTGGTTCGATTAAGAAGCCGTCTAGTGCTGATGTCACACAAGAAATACGGGCTGACTTACAGGTACCAACTGCTGCGATCCAGACAGCAGGCGCTGAAACAGATCAGCAGGCAGTGTTTGGGTTGTTGGATGATTGTAGGGATGATTGTAGGGATGCAGGTTACTCACCCAATGGGATTGAAACAGCGATTCAGGTTGCGGATTCAGACGCTGAAGTAGCAGCAGAGCCAGGTCTGTCTACCCCCATATCTAACTCCGAGGAAAACCCAATGCAAGTAGTGGAGGTGCTTCGCTCATGGCTTGCCTAACACCCCAAAACGTTAAGGCTGTGCAGTCAGAAATTGCACGAATAGGCATGGAGGCAGTGGTCGCTAAAATTCAAACTTCACTTGAAGAGGTAGCAGCAAAGGTGGGGCAAAACACTAGTGAAAAAGAACGTGAGGTTACCACAATACAGACTCCCACGGCAGATGTTCCTTGAAGGTCCTCTCGAAGCAAGAAGACAAATCCTAAATTCAGGTAACTGCTGATGATAATACAAGTAGAATGCAAATGCTTATTAGAACCTTGTATGGATGCTAGATTAGTGCTAGCATTCAATGGTTTTTATATCAGGATTCATTGTGGTTCGTATCCTTACGACGACTTCTCGTACATCCTGGGGCCCACATTAGGTATAAATCACGTCATGAGAGTGATTAAAGGATTGATTTGTACTTATAAGGAAGACAAGTTATGGCAGGTCTATCATGAATCTACTTTAGTAGCAGAACACTTTGCAGGGTTACTCCCCAACTTGGAGACGGTGATTCTAGAACAAATTAGGTTCTTAGTTTGTAGATTTTAAGCAAGTTTTTTGTCCTGTGGACGATGTAACGAGTGAATGTATGAGTGATTGTAATTCATTTCTAAGGTTCGGGGATCCTAAATAACCCCGTTCGTTTTTTCAAAAAAAAAAAAAAAGTTGAGGGTGCTTTAGAGTGACTCTGTGTTTTCCATGTGCCTTGCACATGCCTCCCTTCCTACTTTTATAATATCTAAATTACTCATGTTTTCTTATGTGTCATCATCATCATCATTAAAGCTCATTTCCGAGATTTTCGGGGTCGGCTACATGGATTTTGGTTCTCCAAGCAATGCGATCTTCCCACATTTTCTCACCTAATCCAAGCTCAGTGATATCTTCATTCACCGTCTTCATCCAAGTTTTCAACGGTCGTCCCCTCCGCCTAGACCCTCCATTAACTTGCCAATCTAAACATTTTCTAATTGGCGTCGTGCTTGGTCTCCTCCGCACATGACCAAACCAAGTTAAACGTCTTTCTCTAATTTTTTCCTCTATGGGCGCTACACCTAAGTATCTCCTAATTTTTTCATTTCTAATTTTATCCTTACGAGTTTTACCACACATCCACCTTAACATACGCATTTCTGCTATTGCCATCCTATGCGTATGTTGTCCCGTAGTAGCCTAACATTCTGAACCGTATAGCATGGCTGGTCGAACACCAACCCTCCTCCTTTATGTTTTCTTATGTGTAAGTATATAAAATGACCAAAAGATCTTGAAGTCAATCGTCGTCCTCGCCAAATTGACCCCATTAACTCCAATGAGATGCTCCATCTGAGGAAGAGGCACACCAAGAACTCTGGAGAGGAAATCAAGCTGAAAATCATGCCTAATATTATCTGATTTCTCTGACTCTTTCTTGACAGCTGAGGAATTGGGATAACATAGACTGTTGTTTGAAACCACCTCAGCATAAGACCGAGGACAGGGAGGGGGATTCACTATGGGTTGTTGAGTGAGAGAAGTCTTGGTTTTGGATACTTGAGGACTGGGTATCAACTGTTTCTGATGCTTGACAGTTGCCTCATTCACCAATTTAGCCAAAGTTAATCAGTCGTTGCCATCAAGATCAGTTGAAACTCTCAAACTCATGGTTCCAGAGTGCCAGTCAACCATGATTGAAAGGAAAACACCAACTCTGTTTGACTCCTTCACCACTATCATCCACCGATTCAGTTCTTTCCATCAGACAGTGAAGTTATGTTTGTCTGTTCTCACAGCTTTTTCGAGTTGTAACTTTAATCAAACTCCCATATTAGATTCCAAAAAAATCTTAGCTCAAAACTTCTCACTTGATTCAAACAAGAAGAAATCACTTATGGTCTTTGTAATCCCAAACTCATTCCCTTCGATTTTAACCATTGAATCACTCCCATCATCAACTGCCATCATCAATCACTCCACTGTCAAGCAAGAACAAAAATTGTATTAAAGAGTTTGAAAAAAATACTCGTGATTCAGCCCCATGCAGCCTCGCAGCCCTCACCACCAACTGAGAAAACTCGGCATTCCACTAGTGAACATGACTTGCTAATGAAGATTGCCAATTACTCATGATTCAGCCCCACTTATCAATTGAATCAAACCCACCACTTAATTTACCAATTACAGATTTGTTAGAAGCTATCTCTATGAATGGAATGAAATGGGAAGGTTTCATTAATATTTTATATAACAGTGTAGCGTGGGTATGTCCAATATTATGATTATGTTTATTTTTAATATTTTTGTCATGCCCCGTTGCATGCATAATACATCCAAAATATAATAATTAAGACGGAAGGATCAAGTTTGACTCAAAAGTAGGAGTTTCCCTAATTTTTGATCATTTTGAGGTGACCCTAATTGGGCTATTATGGCCGAGATGTCCCTCTAAATCACCCTTGAGTTAAATCACAACAGCTATCAGATCCACAAAATGTAAAACACGATTGCAATATGTGTTTAGTCCACTTTCCAGTTTCCAGAGCCAATCTTGGGACAAATTAACGACTTTCCTCTGAGAGCACCCACCACGGTTGACTACGACGAAAAGTCCATATGTCGCCTAAAAATCCAATTCCATCCCATGTACTTGTATTGTGAGTCAATTCAGGTCACATGCGATCTAGGACCTTGAGTGAACTTATCGCGCACGCCCGGTTAATACAAAAAATTGAATTTTTATCATATTTTTTGATACATATTTTGGTGCTCCGTTGTGTTTAGATTAGGGGTGGGCATTTAGGACCGAAAACCCGAACCGAACCGACAACCGGACCGATCAGGTCGGTTCGGATCGGTTTTAATTAATTAAAAAAATTTCGGTTATAAAAGCCCGGCCCGGCCTGAAGTTTCTGGTCCGGGCCTCGGTTTCCATTTCTGAAGCCCGTCGAGTAACCGGCCCGGCCCGACTCCTTCACTTAAGTAATTCTCTCACCCCTCCAACTCCCTCAACTCGAAAAATTCAGAGAGGAAACCAGCGAAGGAAACCAGAGAGGACGCCTCCCTCTCCCCTCTCTTCTCACAGCGAAGCTGCGGAGGCCGCTTCCCTCTACCTCTACCCTCTCTTCTCACAGCAGAGGCGGAGGCCGATCTGAGGCCGCCTCCCTCTCCCCTCCCTTCTCACAGCGGAGGCGAAGCCGCGGAGGCCTCTTCACTTCTCACAGCGGAGGCCGAGGCGGAGATCGACCGGCTCCCTCTCTCAGCGAAGGCGGAGGAGGCCTACTCCCAGCCCTACTCTCAGCAAAGGCGGAGGCCGAGCCGCCTCCCTCTCCCCTCCTTTCCCCACCTTTCCCCAGATCCGATCTGATCTTGATCAGATCCGACCTGATCTTGATCAGATCCAGATCCAGATCTTGATCTTGATCAGATATTGTAATTTGTTGTATTTTTTTTTGTAATTTTTTTTATTTTGTTATAATTTGTAATTTTTTGTAATTTTATTGATCAGATTTTTTTTGTAATTTGTTGATCAGATCTATAATTTTTTGTGTAATTTTTTTTAATTTTGTTGTACGGTTCCAGTTTAAAATACTGTAGAAGCATTTTTTTTTGCTCTTAGGACCGAAATTGGCCCATAAATCGGTTAACCGGGACTTCGGTTACCCGGTCAACTCGGTCCGATTTCGGTTTTCATAAACACGAGCCCGAATTTTTCGGGCCGATTTTTGATTTTAAGAGTTTGGGCCGGTTACCCGTACTTGCCCAACCCTAGTTTAAACCTATATGTAAAAACCTTACTAGAAGAGTATAATGGACTTTTTGTATTGGTTTTGTTTAAAAATTTTGCAAGAATAACATAATGACATCGTTGCACTTACTCTCCCATTTATTTGGTGCACGGTTACGAACACTCTGGAGAAACCTCAATACGAGATTATTATCGGGACTATATAATTACACTTTTTCTTATGAACAGTAAAAAATGTGTCTTCAACTTGATATTTGAATTGCCAATTTTGTCCTTTCAATCTGTTGTTATTTATATTTAAACTCGGTTCTTTTAAGCATTTATTAATTACACCCAAGGTTTTAATATAATTTATTTAAAGATTTCCAATTTATTTATAAATTATAAAAAGACACTCACATCTAGGGTTGAAAATCGAATCGACGGTTTGGTTTTTCACCTAAATCGTGAACCGAACCGACTTAGGTTGGTTTTAAAATTTTCAAACCGAAACCGAACCGATTCTAATTTATGCAAATCGTAACCGAATCGAACCGACTAAAATCAAACCAAAACCGAAATAAAACCGAACCGACCGACTATTTTAAACATATTATATTATTTATATATAAAATCTATATTATTTATTATATATATTCGGTCGGTTCGGTTTGGTCGGTTAAAATCACATAGAAACCGAAAACCGAACCGACCACTTCGGTTTTGAATTTTTTAAAACCGAAACCGATTAGAACCGAATTTAAACTAAACCGATTGGTTCGGTTTATATCGGTTCGGTTGGTTTGATCGGTTTTTTGTTCAGCCCTACTCACATCTATTTTTTTTCCTTCAAATATTCATTAATTACACTCAAGGCTATAAAATAATTTATTTAAAGCCCTCCAAATTATCTATAATTTAAAAAAAATTCACATCTAACTTTTTTTATTTTCCATCAAAGTTAGCTTCTATAAACATTCATTAATTATACCTAAGCCCTTAACGTAATTTGTTTCAAGTCATCAAATTATTTATAAATTATAAAAAGAGTTTTACATCTATTTTTCATTTTGCCCTCTACATTTATATTTTTACAATCAAAACCAATTTTTTTAAACATTGATTAATGAACAGTAAAATATGTATATTATCAACTTGGTTTTCAATTTTCAATTTTGCCCTCGCCCAAATTAAACAATGTACTGTCCTTCCCCTCCTTCTCTGTTTTCCTTCCCTTCTTCACCGTTGTCGGCCCCTTTCTTCATCCTCCTTCCGTCTTCCTCTTTCTCTGTTTTGCAACCACTGCCACCTCCTTCTTCCTTTCTCTCTATTTCACAACCACCACCACTCCCCTCCCCACCTCTATCTTCATCCCTATCTATAATCTTCACATCCACTATTTACGAGTACGTAGTGCGCTTCCATCCCTAGTACCATTAAACGTCGATATTGTGGCTGCTCTAAGTGATGGTGGTGTGATATGATCAGGATCAAATATTTCTCCACTTTAACCGGAAATTTTCCACTCACACATTCCTCATGCATCCTCTTCTTTGTGCACTATAGTCCAATGGTCTCTTTAGTTCACCATAAAGTCCATAAATATAACTGAATCTAGCTAATGAAAATCCAAAGCAAACTCCACACTACGCACTTTGTGACAATTTTCATCTTCTTTTTTTTTTTTTTTTTTTTTTTTCATTCTTTTGGGTTAAGCACCAAGCAGGCGTGCTTAATCTTTCCCCACCTTTAACAAACAAACCTCAGTAATTCATTTTCCCTCTGGGGACGACAAGGACGCGCAGCAACCCATTAGAAAACCACGACATCCCTATATTTTTAGAATTTCTATTTGAAATGGTTGACGTATATCATCCATGAATTGCCCATTTTAATGAAGCATTTTATGACTTGTTGGGGTTCGATTGGTATGTTTCGATTTTTATAAGAAGAGATTGGGTTAGTATGGTTTCATGGAACATAAAATCTTTTTAATGCGCAAGTGTAGTGCAGTGTGGTGTACTATATTTTTATAAGGTTCATTCAGATATAGAAGGATATATCTCTATATATGTGTGCATAAAGCCATAATTGGAGTTCAATCTCTAATGGCAATACTTCATGGTTTCATTGTCTTAAGTGTTCTCTACATTGCTCATGTTGTCCTCCTTCGGACACCTTTGTGTTTAGCTGATCAAAATATAGATCGACATGGTCAGCATGTTGTCGAAGTTAACTCACTACTAGTTTACTACCGCTACACCAAATTGACATTTTTGTAACAACCTTCAAATCAGTATCACTTTTAAAATGTAACAATTCATCTAACAATTTTATACATTTTCACAAAACAAGATGATACAATAATTGTATCACCATGAAGAGTATGGTTATAAAAGTGATATTATTCATGGTGATCCAATTTATTATATCATTTTTTTTGTTACTGTTTTTCATTTTTTTGACTAAATTTAGTTTTGACTTGAAATTGTTTGGTGGATTGTAACATCTCAAAAGTGATACTGTTTTTAGAGTTGTTACAAAAGTGTCAATTTGATGTAGTGTACCACCAACAACTTGCTCCACCTCCAACTCTATCACAGGTTAATTAACTTCTCTTCCAATTTATACATCCAAGTTCTTGATTTCAATCCATCTTTTTTCCATTTGTAGATTCAAAACAATCAGAAATGAAGATTAATCCTAGTATTTTCTTGTATTTGAGACTTTAACAAGGGATAAAGTATCATCCAATCACTTCACACAATTGACATATTCGCAACAACTTCAAAAAAATATCAGTATTATGTTAACTACTATGCTGTAATAGTTCATCAAACTGTTTCACAAATGAAGTGAGTTGGATTACCATAAATAGCATGATGCTGCAAGTGATACTATTCATAGTGATCTAATTTATTGTATCACTTTATTTGTGAAACTGTTTTTCAGATTTTTGCCTGGATTTAATTTTAATTTAAAATTGTTTGGTAGACTGTTACAACACAAAAGTAATATTGTTTGTGTTGTTACAAAACTGCTCATTTAGTGTAGTGAATATCAAATGAGTTCCATATAATTAACAAAAAAAAAAAAAAAAAAAAAAAAGGCGTCGAGGATGAAAAGTACGGCACAAATATTTTCTTGTATTCACAATGAAATTATGAAAATCATAATGTTGGTTTACCATAAGGGACTAGTTAGATCGCGCTTTAAATTCAAGCTTAACCTGTTGGACCTGGAATGATAATTAGCACAGAGTAGCTTAGTGACAATTACTACAAGGAATCTGAATCTCATTTGGTCTCAGGTGAAAGCAAAAGGCCATCCCTGAACATAGTTCACAGACATGGACCTTGCTCCCCAGTATCGCTGCATGCAGACCAGCCCAAAACAAAGAAACTTGACCCCTTATCGGAACTATTTCTTCAGGATCAAAACAAGGTGGATTCAATTCACTACAAGCTGTCCATAAATTCGCGCAAATCAAAACTTGAATCCAAGAAAAGTACTAAAACTCCCAAAAAAAATGAAAAATGATTTTTGTATACAGTTTGTTTGTATACGTGTGATATAATTTTGGATATACAGACTTGCTTGCATATCGATACGTTGTTCCATGTGAGTTCGGTAGTACGTGTAGTATTTAGGAAATGTTTGTCATGGATCAAACTTCGAATGAGATATCATGTTCCTCGATCTGACACCACACTTAAAACATGTACGCTCCGAGTGGTTTCGAAGGTGAAATGTCATGTTTGTCATGGAATGTTTGAAGAGCTTATGGTGTCAAGATAAGCTCAACATTAGACTGTATATTCCACTGGCACCATCTCATGACTCAAGTCATACCGTGACATGCGCCGCCTCCACTTGTCATCTACAGAAATATCCCCGTTGATCACTGCTCTTAATATCAATCAATCTCGCAACTTTGCTACTCTAATTATGGAATGTCTCATTGCTAGAAGCTTTAAGATCCACAAAAAATACTGTACAGCTGGTCTGAAAATGTCACCATTTACAAGCTTAGTTCTTTCTTTCCGCTGATTAGTACACCAAGTTGGCCTACTGATATATCCATTTTACAGACTATCTGATGCCAAGCTTCTATTGCTATCTCCATCAGGTGCCCCACAAGAAGACCACCTTCAAAGACCAGTAGCGGAAACCCCGGTCTTCAAATTCTCTTAGGGTGTGTTTGGTTGCATGGAATCATACGCCATAAAATTTTAAGGGGTTTCATATATTTTAGGCTAATTTGAAGTATAACTTCACATCCACCATTTAATTTTGTTATCAATTGTGGGAATAGAAGTCCAATGAACATGAGAGTCACATGCCTTTGGTGACCAAGGAGTGAGATTTTCATGTTCATGGGACTTTCATTACCCCCATTGATCACAAAATCAAATGGTGAATGTGGAGTGATATATCAATTTAGTCTAAAATGTAGGAATCCCATCATGAATTTCCATAACATAGAATTCCATGCAACCAAACACACCCTTAATTTCGAATGCTATATAATGTAGGTGGAAGGGAATAGGAGAGTATCAATTACAGGTTTATAACTTAAGCTCTTATGGCAAGTGTTAAGAATTTTATCTTCTTCGGTTTCCTCTTCATTGCTCATGTTGTTCTGCTTCAATCTCCTATCTGTTTATCAGAGAAAAACAACTTTTACAAAGGAGGAAACAGTGTACATGTTATCGAAGTCAGTTCACTGATGCCCGGGGCAACTTGCTCTCCATCTACCACCTCCATCAAAGGTAAATAAGTTTATCCGTCTCCATTATCTTTCTCATTTCTTAGCTTCTCAAATGTCATGTGGATATTTGATTACTATTTGAAATGAAAGTTTAGTTGATAGAGTATTAGTGGTTCTTATAAATCTTGGGCTCACATTGGGTCTTCATTATCTGTATACAAATTCAAAAACATGCCATGATAAAATGTGAACGAGAATTCTTTGCATTTTGCATAGAGAGTAACTTTGGAATGTCAAAGACTTAATTCACCTGTTTTTTTTTTTTTTTTACTTAATTCGACTTTAACAATATGTTATGAAACATATGTACCAAATCAAGTTAGTATATGTCCAGAAAGTCGTGCCAAACTGTGAACTGAGAGATTGAAAATTCATGAATGTGTTGTTTTGGAAAGAATGCGTTAGCTTTAGACTTTCTGGTTTTTACTTTTCGATTGATAAAGTCGCCAGAAAGCTACTTTCATAAAGCTCAAGAATTTTTATTTTGCTTTAGACTTACGCAAATTGAGACTATCATGGTCCACTGGCTAGATGCTTGACAAATTTCTGGCTGCAAACCCTTGTTATGTATTATTATTTTCAAATTAGATTTCTGCATCTCAATCCACCACAACTGATTGTATTTCGGACGTGAATTTCTTGCATTTCCAATTTTCTGCATTAACAAGTTTGACAATAGGTTGAGTTATACACTGTTAAATGGAAATACATTCGTAACATTGCTTACTGATGATCAGTTTCATTTGACATCAGGTGCAAACAATACGCCATCCTTGAACATAGTCCATAGACATGGACCTTGCTCGCCAACATGGCTTCAAGGGGACAAAGTAAAACCACTGAATGCATTACAAGAAATCCTACGCCAAGACCAAAACCGTGTGAATTCAGTTCACCGGATTCTCTCCAACAAATCCAGCAAATCTGATTTCCAAACCCAAAAAACTAGGCTCCCGACGAGTTCAGGAGCATCAATTGGAACAGGAAACTACATTGTTCAAATAGGAATTGGAACTCCCACCAAAACCATGACTCTTATCTTTGACACTGCAAGTGATCTCACTTGGATCCAATGTGAACCTTGCGCCGGCTCCTGTTATGAACAAAGAGAACCAATTTTCGATCCATCCACCTCCACCTCCTATTCCAATGTCTCTTGCAACACTCCTGAATGCACGCAGGTCAAATCCGGAACTAGTGATAACCCAGGGTGTGGTGCAACCAAAAATTGCATCTATGGGATAGAATATGGTGACTCATCCTCCTCCATTGGAAATTTTGCATATGAAACACTCACAGTAACACCTGATGTGTTCCCAAAGTACAAATTTGGATGTGGTCAGAACAACGAAGGACTATTTGGAAAAGTTGCAGGTTTGCTTGGACTTGGGCGCGATAAATTATCTTTTGTGTCACAAACAGTTGGGAAGTATAAAGGGGTATTTTCATATTGTCTCCCTTCGAGTTCAGGCTCAGGTTACTTATCATTTGGAACCGAACAAAGCACAGATTCCTCCGTGAAGTTCACCCCAATGGTCACAGATCCCAGAGGTCCATCTTTTTATTCTCTCAGTTTAACATCCATAATTGTAGGTGACACACAATTACCTATATCTCCTACAGTGTTTCATACTTCAGGGGTGATTATAGACTCTGGAACAGTAATAACCCGCTTACCTCCAAGTGCTTATTCTTCATTAAAATCAGCATTCCAACAGTACATGTCACCTTACCCGAAGGCTCCTGCTTTTTCGATATTGGACACTTGTTACAACTTTACTTCAGCTAAGGTAGTGAAGATACCAAGAATAGTTTTTGTTTTCAAAGGAAATGCCTATATGCAGGTGATAGATTCTGAGGGCATCTTGATTAATACTAAGGGTGATGGTGATTATTCACAATTTTGTTTGGGTTTTGCTGGTAATCAAGATGCAGGTGATGCAACAATTATTGGTAACATGCAACAGCAGAAAATGAAGATAGTCTATGATTTACAAAAAAAGAGGGTGGGGTTTGGCCCTCAAAATAGTTGTTAAGCTTAAAGTTCGCGGAATTGAACAACAATAAAAGTCGAATCAATTATTAATAAACACTGAGGACTTTTATAGTTTTGCCGTTATGGCATTATCATTGTAAGGCATTAAAGAAGTTTGTTTTTCTCAGTGTTTTAGTATTGTAATACATCATTTAGCCTGATCATGATATATATTATGGCAATTAAATTTCGATCTCTATAAGGTAAAAGCTTTTACAGCAGCAAACTGTGCATCTGTCTTTCAATTTTAAACTTTAGAATTTAAGGTCTCTTTTGTGAGCATAAATGATTGTGGATTAAGACATTAAGTTGAGGGTGATTTAGAGTGACTCCGTGTTTTCCATGTGCCTTGCACATGCCTCCCTTCCTACTTTTATAATATCTAAATTACTCATGTTTTCTTATGTGTAAGTATATAAAACATATTAACTATTTGGTTCGTAACGCTAACAGCGAAACCGAATGGGAGACCGATACCGACACTTCGGATAGTTCAGAAGAAGAAGAAGAAGATATGTCAAGAGTAGTGTCAGGTTTAAAGACAGACCAAATTCGAATATCGAAAAGATTTCATGCGACGGACTTCAGAGACATCAAAGTACATCCTCGTCGATCATCTAGAATGAAGAAAAGTAACAGCAAGTATAGACATTGAAATAGAGGTTTTTGGTCTCTAGTTATTTTGGTTTTGCTATGATATAAGTCCTCTGGTTCTTTTTATCGGGTAAATCATGTACTCCCGACTGATGTAAAAGTTTTTTTCAAGTAATAAAAATCCTAATTTTCTAAAAAAAAAAAAAAGTATATAAAATGACCAAAAGATCTTGGAGTCAATCGTCGTCCTCGCCAAATTGACCCCATTAACTCCAATAAGATGCTTCATCCGAAGACGAGGCACACCAAGAACTCTGGAAAGGAAATCATGCCTAATATTATCTGATTTCTTTTACTCCTTCCTGACAGCTGAGGAATTGGGATAACATAGACTGTTGTTTGAAACCACCTCAGCATAAGACCGAGGACAGGGAGGGGGATTCACTATGGGTTGTTGAGTGAGAGAAGTCTTGGTTTTGGATACTTAAGGCCTGGTTGTCAGCTACTTCTAATGCTTGATAGTTGCCTCATTCATCAGTTTAGCCAGAGTTAATCAATCGTTGCCATCGAGATCAGTTGGAACTCTCAAAGTCTTGGTTCCAGAGTGTCAGTCAACCATGATTGAAAGGAAAACACCACCTCTATTTGACTCCTTCACCACTATCATCCACCGATTCATTTCTTTCCAACAGACAGTGAAGTTATGTTTGTTTGTTCTCACAGCTTTTTCGAGCGGTAACTTTAATCAAACTCCCATATTAGATTCCAAAAAAATCTTAGCTCAAAACTTCGCACTTGATTCAAACAGGAAGAAATCACTTATGGTCTTTTTTTTTTTTGGAAAGTAATCAATTATGGTCTTTGTAATCCCAAACTCCTTTCCTTCAATTTTAACACTGATTCACTCCCATCATCAATCACTCCACTGTCAAGCAAGAACAAAAATTGTATTAAAGAGTTTGAAAAGAATACTCGTGATTCAGCCCCATGCAGCCTCGCAGCCCTCACCGCTGCCTAAGAAAATCCTTTCGCAGCCTCGCAGCCCTCACCACCAACTGAGAAAACTCGGCATTCCACTAGTGAACATGACTTGCTAATGAAGATTGCCAATTACTCATGACTCAGCCCCACTTATCAATTGAATCAAACCCACCACTTAATTTACCAATTACAGATTTGTTAGAAGCTATCTCTATGAATGGAATGGAATGAAATGGGAAGGTTTCATTAATATTTTATATAACAGTGTAGCGTGGGTATGTCTAATATTATGGTTATGTTTATTTTTAATATTTTTGTCATGCTCCGTTGCATGCACAACACATGCAAAATATAATAATTAAGACGGAACGATCAAGTTTTACTCAAAAGTAGGGGTCTCCCTAATTTTTTATCATTTTGAGATGTCCCTCTAAATCACTCTTGAGTTAAATCGCAACAGCATCATATCCACAAAATGTAAAACACGATTGCAATATGTGTTTAGTCCACTTTCCAGTTTCCAGAGCCAATCTTGGGACAAATTAACGACTTTCCTCTGAGAGCACCCACCACGGTTGACTACGACGAAAAGTCCATATGTCACCTAAAATTCCAATTCCATCCCATGTACTTGTATTGTGAGTCAATTCAGGTCACATGCGATCTAGGACCTTGAGTGAACTTATAGCGCACGCCCGGTTAATACAAAAAATTGAACTTTTATCATGTTTTTTTATAAATATTTTGGTGCTCCGTTGTGTTTAGACCTATATGTAAAAACCTTACTACAAGAGTATAATGGACTTTTTAATAATTTTGCGAGAATAACATAATGACATCGTTGCACTTACTCTCTCATTTATTTGGTGCACGGTTACGAACACTCCGGAGAAACCTCAATACGAGATTATTATCGGGACTATATAATTACACTTTTTCTTATTAACAGTAAAAAATTTGTAAAAAAACTTGATATTTGAATTGCCAATTTTTTCCTTTCAAACTGTTGTTATTTATATTTAAACTCGATTCCTTTAAGCATTCATTAATTACACTCAAGGTCTTAATATAATTTATTTAAAGATTTTCAGTTTATTTATAAATTATAAAAAGACACTCACATCAGGGCTGAAAACCGAACCGACGGTTCGGTTTTTCACCTAAACCGTGAACCGAACCAACTTAGGTCGGTTTTAAAATTTTCAAACCGAAACTTAACCGACCATTTACAAAACCGATCCGAAATCGAACCGATTCTAATTTATGCAAACCGTAACCGAACCGACCACTTCGGTTTTGAATTTTTTAAAACCAAAACCGATCCGAACCGAATTTAAACTGGTTCGGTCGATTTAATCTGTTTGATCGGTTTTTTTGTTCAGCCCTACTCACATCTATTTTTTTTATTTTTTCTTCAAATATTCATTAATTACACTCAAGGCCATAAAATAATTTATTTAAAGCCTCCAAATTATCTATAATTTAAAAAAAAAATTCACATCTAACTTTTTTTATTTTTCATCAAAGTTAGATTCTGTAAACATTCATTAATTATACCTAAGCCCTTAACGTAATTTGTTTCAAGTCATCAAATTATTTATAAATTATAAAAAGAATTTTACATCTATTTTTCATTTTTTCCCTCTACATTTATATTTTTACAATCAAAACCAACATTTTTAAACATTGATTAATGAACAGTAAAAGGTGTATATTATCAACTTGGTTTTCAGTTTTCAATTTTGCCCTCACCCAAATTAAACAATGTAGTGTCCTTCCCCTCCCTCTCTGTTTTCTTCCTCTTCTCCAGTACCGCTGTCGGCCCCCTTCTTCATCCTCCTCCTGTCTCTATTTCACAACCACCACCACCCCCTCCCCTCCCTATCTGTAATCTTCACATCCACTATTTACGAGTACGTAGTGTGCTTCCATCCCTAACACCATTAAACGTCGATATTGTGGCTGCTCTAAATGATGGTGGTGTGATATGATGAGGATCAAATATTTCTCCACTTTAACCGGAAATTCCATTCACACATTCCTCATGCATGCATCCTCCTCTTTGTGCACTAAAGTCCAATGGTCACTTTAGTTCCCCATAAAGTCCATAAATAAAATTGAATCTAGCTAATGAAAATCCAAGCAAACTCCACACTACGCACTTTGTGACAATTTTCATCTTTTTTTTTTTCCATTCTTTTGGGTTAAGCACCAAGTAGGCGTGCTCAATCTTTCCCCATCTTTAACAAACAAACCTCAGTAATTCATTTTCCCTCTGGGGACGACAAGGACGCGCAACAACCCATTAGAAAACCACGACATCCCTATATTTTTAGAATTTCTATTTGAAATGGTTGACGTATATCATCCATGAATTGCCCATTTTAATGAAGCATTTTATGACTTGTTGGGGTTCGATTGGTATGTTTCGATTTTTATAAGAAGAGATTGGGTTAGTATAGATTCATGGAACATAAAATTTTTTTAATGTGCAAGTGTGTTGGCGAGATGCGGTGCAGTATTTTCGAGGTAGGAAAATTGTAGTTAGGATATTTTCTTTTGATAGAGATTTTCTCTCCTTATACTTAGTCTTTATTTTGAGTTAACTTCCTTGATTGTAACTTTGTATAACTTTATATGTAACCGAGAGATCAATGAAAAGCAAGAATTTTGGATGCCAAAAATCATCATGGTATCAGAGTAATCGAAATTCCTCTAAAAAAAAAAATCGAAACTTCTGTGAATCGCAATGGCCGGAGGAGGTAACAATGGCAAGATCAAGAATGATGCAATCACACCGTATACGTTAACCTCGGCAGATTGTGCAGGCCTTCCCGGCCTTACCAAAGATCAATGGAGAACGCTTGTGACGATGTTGAACTCCCAAAAGATTACTCCCACAGAAAAGCTGACTGGTAAGATCTCTGAACAACAGTGGATTCTTGACTCCGGAGGTTCGCATCATATGACCGAATGTATTGATCTTCTTGTTGATGTTTGCGAAGTGGTTCCATGTCCCGTGGGACTACCAAATGGAGATGAAACAATGGCAACGAAAGAAGGAACAATGGTTATTGGAGATAAATTGAAATTGTCACATGTTCTATTTGTTCCACAGTTGAATTGCAATTTGTTGTCTGTTGGTAAATTACTTTGTGAAGCAAACTTTATAATCACTCTTACTAATAAGTTGTGTGTGATACAGGACCGTACCTCAAGGACCCTTATTGGTATCGGTGAACAACATGACGGGATCTATGTCTTGCGGGGTGTGACACCAACGCGCATGCACAAGGTGAAATGCAAGAATGATGTTGAGTTGTGGCATCGTCGTATGGGACATCCGTCTTATCATATTGTAGGAACTCTACCACATTTTAATTCAGGTATTGTTGATTCGGAAAATAAAGCTTGTGAAATTTGTCTGCGTGCAAAACAAACTAGAAATGTCTTTGAACAAAGTAGTCATAATGCAAATGAATCTTTTTCCCTGATTCATTGTGATTTATGGGGGCCTTATCGTGTCCCGTCCTCTTGTGGAGCAGTTTATCGGGACTATAAAATTACACTTTTTTCTTATGAACAGTAAAAAAAATGTGTCTTAAACTTGATATTTGAGTTGCCAATTTTGTCATTTCAAACTGTTGTTATTTATATTTAAACTCGGTTTCTTTAAGCATTCATTAATTACATGACCCAAGGTCTTACTATAATTTATTTAAAGATTTCCAATTTATTTATAAATTATAAAAAGACAGTCACATCTATTTTTTTTATTTTTCCTTCAAATATTCATTAATTACACTCAAGGCCATAAAATAATTTATTTAAAGCCCTCCAAATTATCTATAATTTAAAAAAAATTCACATCTAACTTTTTTTATTTTCCATTAAAGTTAGCTTCTGTAAACATTCATTAATTATACCTAAATCGTTAACGTAATTTGTTTCAAGCCATCAAATTATTTATAAATTATAAAAAGAATTTTACATCTATTTTTCATTTTGCACTCTACATTTATATTTGTACAATCAAAATCAACATTTTTAAACATTGATTAATGAACAGTAAAAGGTGTATATTATCAATTTGGTTTTCAGTTTTCAATTTTGCCCTCGCCCAAATTAAACAATATATTGTCCTTCCCCTCCTTCTCTGTTTTCCTCCTCTTCTTCACCGTTGTCGGCCCCCTTCTTCATCCTCCTTCCATCTTCCTCTTTCTCTGTTTTGCAACCACTGCCACCTCCTTCTTCCTTTCTCTCTATTTCACAACCACCACCACCCCCCTCCCCACCTCTATCTTCCTCCCTATTTATAATCTTCACATCCACTATTTACGAGTACGTAGTGCGCTTCCATCCCTAGTACCATTAAACATCGATATTGTGGCTGCTCTAAGTGATGGTGGTGTGATATGATGAGGATCAAATATTTCTCCACTTTAACCGGAAATTTTCCACTCACACATTCCTCATGCATCCTCTTCTTTGTCAACTATTCATAGTGATCTAATTTATGATGCTGCAAGTGATACTATTCATAGTGATCTAATTTATTGATCACTTTATTTGTGAAACTGTTTTTCAGATTTTTGCTTGGATTTAATTTTAATTTGAAATTGTTTGGTAGACTATTACAACACTAAAGTAATAATGTTTGTGTTGTTACAAAACTGCTCATTTAGTGTAGTGAATATCCAATGAGTCCCATATAATTAACAAAAAAAAAAAAAAAAATGGCGTCGAGGATGAAAAGTACGGCACAAATATTTTCTTGTATTCACAATGAAATTATGAAAATCATAATGTTGGTTTACCACCATAAGGGACTAGTTAGGTCGCGCCAAGCTTAACCTGTTGGACCTGGAATGATAATTAGCACAGAGTAGCTTAGTGACAATTACTACAAGGAATCTGAATCTCATTTGGTCTCAGGTGAAAGCAAAAGGCCATCCCTGAACATAGTTCACAGACATGGACCTTGCTCCCCGGTATCGCTGCATGCAGACCAGCCCAAAACAAAGAAACTTGACCCCTTATCGGAACTATTTCTTCAGGATCAAAACAAGGTGGATTCAATTCACTACAAGCTGTCCATAAATTCGCGCAAATCAGAACTTGAATCCAAGAAAAGTACTAAAACTCCCAAAAAAAATGAAAAATGATTTTTCTATACAGTTTGCTTGTATACGTGTGATATAATTTTGGATATACAGACTTGCTTGCATATCGGTACGTTGTTCCATGTGAGTTCGGTAGTACGTGTAGTATTTAGGAAATGTTTGTCATGGATCAAACTTCGGATGAGATATCATGTTCCTCAATCTAACACCACACTTAAAACATGTACGCTCCGAGTGGTTTCGAAGGTGAAATGTCATGTTTGTCATGGAATGTTTGAAGAGCTTATGGTGTCAAGATAAGCTCAACATTAGACTGTATATTCCACTGGCACCATCTCATGACTCAAGTCATACCGTGACATGCGCCGCCTCCACTTGTCATCTACAGAAATATCCCCGTTGATCACTGCTCTTAATATCAATCAATCTCGCAACTTTGCTACTCTAATTATGGAATGTCTCATTGCTAGAAGCTTTAAGATCCACAAAAAATAGTGTACAGTTGGTCTGAAAATGTCACCATTTACAAGCTTAGTTGTTTCTTTCCGCTGATTAGTACACCAAGTTGGCCTACTGATATATCCATTTTACAGACTATCTGATGCCAAGCTTCTATTGCTATCTCCATCAGGTACCCAACAAGAAGACCACCTTCAAAGACCAGTAGCGGAAATCCGGGTCTTCAAATTCCCTTAGGGTGTGTTTGGTTGCATGGAATCATACGCCATAAAATTTTTAAGGGGTTTCATATATTTTAGGCTAATTTGAAGTACAACTTCACATCCACCAATTAATTTTGTTATCAATTGTAGGAATAGAAGTCCAATGAACATGAGAGTCACATGCCTTTGGGGACCAAGGAGTGAGATTTTCATGTTCATGGGACTTCCATTCCCCCCATTGATCACAAAATCAAATGGTGAATGTGGAGTCATATATCAATTTAGTCTAAAATATAGGAATCCCATCATGAATTTCCATAACATAGAATTCTATGCAACCAAACACACCCTTAATTTCGAATGCTATATAATGTAGGTGGAAGGGAATAGGAGAGTATCAATTACATGTTTATAACTTAAGCTCTTATGGCAAGTGTTAAGAATTTTATCTTCTTCGGTTTCCTCTTCATTGCTCATGTTGTTCTGCTTCAGTCTCCTATCTGTTTATCAGAGAAAAACAACTTTTACAAAGGAGGAAACAGTGTACATGTTATCGAAGTCAGTTCACTGATGCCCGGGGCAACTTGCTCTCCATCTACCACCTCCATCAAAGGTAAATAAGTTTATCCGTCTCCATTATCTTTCTCATTTCTTAGCTTCTCAAATGTCATGTGGATATTTGATTACTATTTGAAATGAAAGTTTAGTTGATAGAGTATTAGTGGTTCTTATAAATCTTGGGCTCACATTGGGTCTTCATTATCTGTATACAAATTCAAAAACATGCCATGATAAAATGTGAACGAGAATTCTTTGCATTTTGCATACAGAGAGTAACTTTGGAATGTCAAAGACTTAATTCACCTTCTTTTTTTTTACTTAATTCGACTTTAACAATAAGTTATGAAACATATGTACTAAATCAAGTTAGTATATGTCCAGAAAGTCATGCCAAACTGTGAACTGAGAGATTGAAAATTCATGAATGTGATGTTTTGGAAAGAACGCGTTAGCTTTAGACTTTCTGGTTTTTACTTTTGGATTGATAAAGTCGCCAGAAAGCTACTTTCATAAAGCTCAAGAATTTTTATTTTGCTTTAGACTTTTGCAAATTGAGACTATCATGGTCCACTGGCTAGATGCTTGACAAATTTCTGGCTGCAAACCCTTTGTAATGTATTATTTTGAAATTAGATTTCTGCATCTCAATCCACCACAACTGATTGTATTTCGGACGTGAATTTCTTGCATTTCCAATTTTCTGCATTAACAAGTTTGACAATAGGTTGAGTTATACACTGTTAAATGGAAATACATTCGTAACATTGCTTACTGATGATGAGTTTCATTTGGCATCAGGTGCAAACAATACGCCATCCTTGAACATAGTCCACAGACATGGACCTTGCTCGCCAACATGGCTTAATGGGGACAAAGTAATACCACTGGATGCATTACAAGAAATCTTACGCCAAGACCAAAACCGTGTGAATTCAGTTCACCGGATTCTCTCCAACAAATCCAGCAAATCTGATTTCCAAACCCAAAAGACTAGGCTCCCGGCGAGTTCAGGAGCATCAATTGGAACAGGAAACTACATTGTTCAAATAGGAATTGGAACTCCCACCAAAACCATGACTCTTATCTTTGACACTGCAAGTGATCTCACTTGGATCCAATGTGAACCTTGCGCCGGCTCCTGTTATGAACAAAGAGAACCAATTTTCGATCCATCCACCTCCACCTCCTATTCCAATGTCTCTTGCAACACTCCTGAATGCACGCAGGTCAAATCCGGAACTAGTGATAACCCAGGGTGTGGTGCAACCAAAAATTGCATCTATGGGATAGAATATGGTGACTCATCCTCCTCCATTGGAAATTTTGCATACGAAACACTCACAGTAAAACATGATGTGTTCCCAAAGTACAAATTTGGATGTGGTCAGAACAACGAAGGACTATTTGGAAAAGCTGCAGGTTTGCTTGGACTTGGGCGCGATAACTTATCTTTTGTGTCACAAACAGTTGGGAAGTATAAAGGGGTGTTTTCATATTGTCTCCCTTCGAGTTCAGGCTCAGGTTACTTATCATTTGGAACCAAACAAAGCGCACATTCCTCTGTGAAGTTCACCCCAATGGTCACAGATCCCAGAGGTCCATCTTTTTATTCTCTCCATTTAACATCCATAATTGTAGGTGACACACAATTACCTATATCACCTACAGTGTTTCATACTTCAGGGGTGATTATAGACTCTGGAACAGTAATAACCCACTTACCTCCAAGTGCTTATTCTTCATTAAAATCAGTATTCCAACATTACATGTCACCTTACCCGAAGGCTCCAGCTTTTTCGATATTGGACACTTGTTACAACTTTACTTCAGCTAAGGTAGTGAAGATACCAAGAATAGTTTTTGTTTTCAAAGGAAATGCCTATATGCAGGTGGTAGATTCTGAGGGCATCTTGATTAATACTAAGGGTGATGGTGATTATTCACAATTTTGTTTGGGTTTTGCTGGTAATCAAGATGCAGGTGATGCAACAATTATTGGTAACATGCAACAGCAGAAAATGAAGATAGTCTATGATTTACAAAAAAAGAGGGTGGGGTTTGGCCCTCAAAATTGTTGTTAAGCTTAAAGTTCGCGGAATTGATCAACAATAAAAGTCGAATCAATTATTAATAAACACTGAGGACTTATATAGTTTTGCCGTTATGGCGGCATTATCATTGTAAGGCATTAAAGAAGTTTATTTTTCTCAGTGTTTTAGTATTGTAATACATCATTTAGCCTGATGATATTATGGCAATTAAATTTCGATCTCTATAAGGTAAAAGCTTTTACAGCAGCAAACTGTGCATCTGTCTTTCAATTTTAAACTTTAGAATTTAAGGTCTCTTTTGTGAGCATAAATGATTGTGGATTAAGACATTAAGTTGAGGGTGATTTAGAGTGACTCCGTGTTTTGCATGTGACTTGCACATGCCTCCCTTCCTACTTTTATAATAGAGAAATTCTAGGTGTCGAGGAAATGAGCGAGGGGAGGGAGGTGGCGGGGTGGGAACCGTTCACCTCCCTCGGAATGCGTGCACCAAAAAAGATGGCATGCATCCCGAGGGAGGTGAACGGTTCCCACCCCGCCACCTCCCTCCCCTCGCTCATTTCCTCGCTGGTTTCCTCGACACCTAGAATTTTTGTTTATAATATCTAAATGACTCATGTTTTCTTATTTGTAACTTTGTAAGTATATAAAATGACCAAAAGATCTTGGAGTCAATCGTCGTCCTCGCCAAATTGACCCTATTAACTCCAATAAGATGCTTCATCCGAGGCAGAGGCACACCAAGAACTCTTGGAAAGGAAATCAAGCTCAAAATCATGCCTAATATTATCTGATTTCTCTTACTCCTTCCTGACAGCTGAGGAATTGGGATAACATAGACTGTTGTTTGAAACCACCTCAGCATAAGACCGAAGACAGGGAGGGGGATTCACTATGGGTTGTTGAGTGAGAGCAGTCTTGGTTTTGGATGCTTGAGGCCTGGGTTGCTTCTGATGCTTGATAGTTGCCTCATTCACCAGTTTAGCCAGAGTTAATCAGTCGTTGCCATCGAGATCAGTTGGAACTTTCAAAGTCTTGGTTCCAGAGTGCCACTCAACCATGATTGAAAGGAAAACACCACCTCTATTTGACTCCTTCACCACTATCATCCACCGATTCATTTCTTTCCAACAGACAGTGAAGTTATGTTTGTCTGTTCTCACAGCTTTTTCGAGCTGTAACTTTAATCAAACGCCCATATTAGATTCCAAAAAAAGCTTAGCTCAAAATTTCGCACTTGATTCAAACAGGAAGAAATCACTTATGGTCTTTGTAATTCCAAACTCATTTCCTTTGATTTTAACCACTGATTCACTCTCATCATCAACTGCCATCATCAATCACTCCACTGTCAAACAAGAACAAAAATTGTATTAAAGAGTTTGAAAAGAATACTCGTGATTCAGCCCCATGCAGCCTCGCAGCCCTCGCCACCGACTAAGAAAATATAATAATTAAAACGAAAGGATCAAGTTTAACTCAAAAGTAGGGGTTTCCCTAATTTTTGATCATTTTGACGTGACCCTAATTGGGCTATTATGGCCGAGATGTCCCTCTAAATCACCCTTGGAGTTAAATCGCAACAGCTATCAGATCCACAAAATGTAAAACAAGATTGCAATATGTGTTTGGTCCACTTTCCAGTTTCCAGAGCCGATCTTGGGACAAATTAACGACTTTCCTCTTAGAGCACCCACCACGGTTGACTACGACGAAAAGTCCATATGTCGCCTAAAAATCCAATTCCATCCCATGTACTTGTATTGTGAGTCAAGTCAGGTCACATGCGATCTAGGACCTTGAGTGAACTTATCGCACACACCCGGTTAATAAAAAAATTTGAATTTTTATCATATTTTTTGATAAATATTTTGGTGCTCCGTTGTGTTTAGACCTATATGTAAAAACCTTACTAGAAGAGTGTAATGGACTTTTTGTATTGGTTTTGTTTAATAATTTTGCGAGAATAACATAATGACATCGTTGCACTTACTCTCTCATTTATTTGGTGCACGGTTACGAACACTCCGGAGAAACCTCAATACGAGATTATTATCGGGACTATATAATTACACTTTTTCTTATGAACAGTAAAAAAATGTGTCTTCAACTTTATATTTGAATTGCCAATTTTGTCCTTTCAAACTGTTGTTATTTATATTTAAACTCGATTCCTTTAAGCATTCATTAATTACACCCAAGGTTTTAATATAATTTATTTAAAGATTTTCAATTTATCTATAAATTATAAAAATGCACTCACATCTATTTTTTTCCTTCAAATATTCATTAATTACACTCAAGGCTATAAAATAATTTATTTAAAGCCCTCCAAATTATCTATAATTTAAAAAAAAAAATTCACATCAAACTGTTTCACAAATGAAGTGAGTTGGATCACCATAAATAATATGGTGTTGCAAGTGATACTATTCATAGTGATCTAATTTATTGTATCACTTTATTTGTGAAACTGTTTTTCAAATTTTTGCTTGTATTTAATTTTAATTTGAAATTATTTGGTAGACTGTTACAACACAAAAGTAATATTGTTTGTGTTGTTACAAAACTGCTCATTTAGTTTAGTGAATATCCAAGGAGTTCCAAATAATTAACAAAAAAGAAAAAATAAATAAAAGGCGTCAAGCATGAAAAGTACGGCACAAATATTTTCTTGTATTCACAATGAAATTATGAAAATCATAATGTTGGTTTACCATAAGGGACTAGTTCGGTCGCGCTTTAAATTCAAGCTTAACCTGTTGGACCTGGAATGATAATTAGCACAGAGTAGCTTAGTGACAATTACTACAAGGAATCTGAATCTCATTTGGTCTCAGGTGAAACCAAAAGCCCATCCCTGAACATAGTTCACAGTCATGGACCTTGCTCCCCAGCATCGCTGCATGCAGACCAGCCCAAAACAAAGAAACTTGACCCCTTATCGGAACTATTTCTTCAGGATCAAAACAGGGTGGATTCAATTCACTACAAGCTGTCCATAAATTCGCGCAAATCAGAACTTGAATCCAAGAAAAGTACTAAACTCCCAGCCACTTCAGGGACATCACTTGGAACTGGAAACTACATTGTTCAAGTAGGATTCGGAACTTCAGCCAAAACCATGTCTCTAATTTTCGACACAGGAAGTGACCTAACTTGGATGCACTGCAAACCTTGCGTGAGATCCTGATATGACCAAAAAGACCCAATTTTCAACCCATCTGAGTCCAACTCCTATTCCAATATTTCTTGTAGCACCCCTGAATGCGCACTTCTCAAATCTGCTACGAGTATTAACCCAGCATGTGGTACATTCAATACTTGTGTATACCAGATCCAATATGGTGATATTTCCTTCTCTGTAGGCTATTTTGTACGTGAAACACTCACAGTACCACCTTGTGATGTGTTCCCGAATTTTCAATTTGGATGCGGTCAGGGAAACCAAGGAACATTTGGACAATCTGCAGGGCTACTTGGCCTTGGAAGGAACAAATTATCGTTCGTGTCACAAACAACTAGCAAATATGGTGGGGTGTTTTCATATTGTCTCCCTTCACGATCAAGCTCAATCGGTTACTTATCATTTGGACCGGAAGCCTCCTACTACGGGTTGAAATTCACTCCATTGCTCACAGACTCCAGAGGTCCTTCATTTTATTTCCTTACCATATCAGCCATAATCGTTGGAAACCGTCAGCTACCAATATCAGCATCCGTGTTTACAACTTCAGGGGTGATCATCGACTCTGGAACTGTTATAACTCGATTACCTCCGGATGCTTATACTGCATTGAAGACAACATTTCAACAATACATGTCAAAGTACCCAAAGGCCCCCGCGCTCTTGTTATTGGACACATGTTACAATTTTACAGGAAATAATCAAATTCTAATACCAAAAATAGCTTTTGTTTTCCAGGGAAATGTCAGGGTGGATTTGGATGCTTCACAAATCATGATTGGGATCAGTATCTCACAAATTTGCTTGGGTTTTGCTGGAAATAATAATGCAAGTGATGTTGCTATTATTGGTAATATGCAACAACAGAACATGAAGATAGTGTATGACATACCAAACAAGAAACTAGGGTTTGGCCCTGGAAATTGTAGTTAAGGTTATATATAGCTTGTAAAAGTGATCTAGAAGACTACAACAAATTTGGATCAGTTATGAATAAATACAAGTTTGCATTAAAAAGTTAAATTTCGCGAATATTACTCGATTTTTATATAGATTAGATTACCATTTGCTTCATTACTGGCTTCACAGTATTTTAAGACCTTTTTAATGCTCAAATCCAGATCTCCAAACCGGATATGGTACTTCTAAACCAGCCACTTCAGGATCATCACTTGACTTGGGAAACTACATTGTTCAAGTAGCTAGGAAACGGAACACTCTCCAAATTAGTGTCTATCATATTCGACACTGGAGGCCGCGTCTTTTGGATCCAATGTCAACCATGTGGATCCTATTATAACCAAAAAGAACATATTTTCAATCAAGTGAGGATGCCCCCAAAAAAAAGCACAAATTTCAAAAGGCTCTGGCAGATTCGTTATTTGACACATGTTACAACAACATCAATGGCCACGTTCAATCTTTGAGAGAGTTATTTTGCTCATTCAAATTTGGATGTATCCATTCCTGTACAGCCTTGTGTGGTCTTGCTTATAGGCTGATAGACTATCTTGTGTGGTCCAGATGTTTAAGGGTACTGGCGGCAACATTTAGGATGGGAGGTGTTAAAGGACTAAAAAAAGCACTAAATTTTTAAGGAATTTTCCCTTCAAAGAAATTACCCCTCAAACATTTGCCAGAAAGTTTTTTCAAATCCTGAAAGATACTTCCATATATTTGATTATATCTAGCAGATATAAAGCTACGGTGGGGGGAAATATTGGTTATGGCATTAGTAATTGATCCTTTGAGAGAATTCGAGGAAACAAACAAGTTTTCTAGAAAGCTTCGGTTGGTTAAAGAAGTGATGAAACTCAAGTCATCTCCATATTCAGTTCCCATGTGATTTCTATGAAGAGATAGTATTGGAAGAAATGAAGCTTTCCTAGATCTTTTGGTATTTCTCTAAAGAATTTGACAAAGAAACTGGGATGGTACCTGTTAATTCATTTTGCTCCGCAGAACAACCTTTGAGACTAGGAAGGGTAATACCAATATCCCAAGGAAGCCCACCAGTTAGATTGTTATCAGCGACACCAAATATGTGAAGTTGTTGAGGCAAAAATCATTTGGAATGTTTCCTATCAGATTGTTGTTACCAAGTCAAGTTTAGAAAAGTATGATAGGTTCCCCGAAAAGTATGATAGGTTTCCCAGAGATGGCGGAATTTTGCCTAGGCGATTATTACTCCTGATAACGAGATTACGGAGTTTTGACAGTGAATGGAGCTCAGTGGAAATTATTCCAGAGAGTTGATTGTCAGTAAAAGTGAATGCTCTGAAATTAGAACAGTGAGAGAGATTGCTTGGGATTTCAATCCCAAAACCCATCAAAGACCAGAACAGGTCAACACACCATAAATTGATAAAGATGCCGCAAGCTAGGTTAATGCTCTGAAATTAGAACAGTGAGAGAGATTGCTTGGGATTTCAATCCCAAAACCCATCAAAGACCAGAACAGATCAACACACCATAAATTGATAAAGATGTCGCAAGCTGGGTTCGAATCCATGACCAAGTGGTACCATCCGCCAAGCTCCAACCGTTGAGTTGTCATGCCATTGGCTCTGTAGGAGTTATTATTCAAGGCTAACGTCCATAAACGAACAAGGCAACCAATTTCTTGTGGTATTTGACCATAAAATTTGTTCATTGTAATTAAGTACGATATTTTGTAGAAAACTAAGGTTCCCTCTGTAAGGAAAGAGCATACCTTCTGAGTTTTTAGGAAATCCAGCTCTAAGCGTATAACTCTATCAACATGGGGCAACTGCATGTGTCTCCATTCTACTGACAGCAGTGATCAGGTACTATTTCAACTACCATGGAAACCAATGGAATTGATATCCACCTCTCTGGACCATCTTATTAGAATGGACAATTGTTGTTCACGTATCAAGCTTGATGGATGGGAATCTACATCCATTTATCACTCTTAATTCAATGTAAAACTATAAATATTAGCACAGACAAGTAAATATTGTTCATGCACTGGCTACTCAGAAACGAAATGAGTTTAGTATTAGTGAGGAAGCATCAACGAAATTTTATGAACCTACAAATTTTATGATTTTCCCTCAGGCAAGTTTCCCACATCCAAAATTGCATCAACGATTAACGAATTCCAGATCTTGCCACCTTTTTTTTTTTTTTTTTTTTTTTTTTTGAAAGGCAAGCTGGGTTTTTATAGGATCCCATAACCCATTAAAGACCAGAACTGGTCAACACACCATAAATTGATAAAGATGCCGCAAGCTGGGTTCGAATCCAAGACCAAGTGGTACCATCCGCCAAGCTCCAACCGTTGAGCTGTCATGCTATTGGCGATCTTGCCACCTTTCAGAGCTTACCGAGGTATTGAACCAAATTTGAGCATTGTGTTTTATATTTACTGAAGAGATAGGAATAGGATTTTGGTAGCGTTGTAAACTCATAATCCATACCCACCGCAGATATTCCCATCAACTGGCTTATGTCATTCTTTCTTTATGCAACTATGTGAAGCCGGTGGCGGGAGTTCTCTCGGATATGAATTTTTTAGGGAAATGTTGTCTATCCAAGACCATAGCAACAGATTCATTTGATGATGATCAAATCATTGAAGGAACACTGGCAATATAGATCATCCAACAAAAATTTGGACGAGAGAAAAGATGAATCTTTGATAACTATTAAAGTTGGATTTGTTTTTCCATTATTATAAAACTGTACAGTCTTTTATAGAAAGAAGTGAAAAAATCATTGTTCTTTGGCAAATTTTTAATACGATTTCTTTGCAGATTTGTGTTTTGTTCCTTGTCCTGATAACAGGACGGAAAAAACTCATCTAATTAACCTTGATAAGCATGTCCTCTACGTATTTGGGAAATTTGTTCCCCAAGCATAGCTCGCCTAGCGATCAGGCATACATGGAAGTGGATATCATGGTTCCTTGTGAGTGTTTTTTGTTGACAATAAATCGGGGAAGTGTCGGATTGAATAGTTCCACATCAAGTAATGAGAAGTCGTCACTAAGGTTTATAAGAAGATGATTTACTCCCTAATAGTAACGAGGCATTTTGGAAAAACTTCACACCACCTAGACCTAGATGGTAGGCCCAATAGGTGGTGTTTAAGTGGCAACAATATCGTTACTATGTGGTGTTTATGTGGCAACAAACCAGATATGCGCCCCAACAAATTAAATCACTATCTCTCTCCACAAAATTATTACAAATTAAACCACATTTTTCACTTATTTTTTTCACCAAAATCTACACAATTCAGCACACATCTCGAGAAAAATCAAATGGTCCAAATTTAATAGAACATACATCTCTAAGTAAATCTAACGGTCCAAATTTAATATTACGCTAATCTCGAGAAAATATAATTGGCCAAATTTAATGGAACGCGCATATCAAGGTAAATCTAACGGCTCCAATTTAATAGTACAAACATCTCGGTCCAAATTTAATAGTACATACATGTCAAATTTAATTATGCATTCATCTCGAGAAAAAATAGATGGTTCGGCACTCATTTCAAGGAAAAATAAACGATCCAAATTTAATAGAACACACATCTCTAGGTAAATCTAACAGTCCAAATTTAATAGTACACTCATCTCAAGAAAAAATTAACGGTTCAAATTTAATAATACACACATCTCGCAACAGTCTGATTTTTCACCAAAATCTAACGGTTAGATTTACTAAGAGATGTGTGAATTATTAAATTTGATATATGTGTTCCATTAAATTTGGCCCATTATATTTTTCTCGAGATTAGCGTAATATTAAATTTGGACCGTTAGATTTACTTAGAGATGTGTGTTCTATTAAATTTGGACCATTTGATTTTTCTCGAGATGTGTTTTGAATTGTGTAGATTTTGGTGGAAAATTAAGTGAAAAATGTGCTTTAATTTGTAATAATTTAGTGGAGAGAGATAAGTGATGTGTGATTTAATTTATAAATTAATTTAATTTAATTTGTAATTTAATTTGTTATTTAATTTATAAT
This sequence comes from Berberis vulgaris, assembly GCA_963556465.1. Classification (NCBI taxonomy): domain Eukaryota; kingdom Viridiplantae; phylum Streptophyta; class Magnoliopsida; order Ranunculales; family Berberidaceae; genus Berberis; species Berberis vulgaris. Next base: position 83,525,446 of record OY747133.1, read on the forward strand.
TTAATGTGTGGAGAGAGAGAGATAGAGTAATTTAATGGAGAAAGAAAGAGAATAGAGTAATTTAATGGAAAAAGAGAGTAATTTAATGGAGAGGAGAACCAGAGCAATCTAATGGATGGAGTTGATGCACATGAGGGGGTCCTGTGCATAGTGCACATGAGCCCCCCTCAATCCGGACGTAGGGCAGCAAAACAGATTTGCGCTGCAACAAGTGATATCAGAGCTGATGGTGCGGCTGGGACTCGGTGCTTGCGCAACGTCGCAACAAGTGGTATAAGAGCCGATTGTTCGGCTAGGGCGCAGCGTGGGGAAACTTATAATCATTGAATTTATCCAATTTTCAATGTGAAATATTGCCTTGAAGATGTTTTAAATGTTTCGGATCCAAGTTTTTTGAAACTTTTGCATTGTTATTTAGTCATGGTTTGTGTTTAAGTTGTAGGAATAACTTATATTGGTGTTTGATGCCCTTTGTGATAGTTGATATACTTAATACTCCTTGATGTTTTGAGTACTCAGCTTTTTGGGAACAATTGTTGCTAGATACATATTCTAGCTTGTTATGAAATATTTTGTGAACCATAATGCAATATTATCAATCTCAGTTTCAAATTTTAAAAAAACAAGAAATAAAAAAATAAGAACTCAATAAATAAAAAATACAAGTTCGAACGAAGAATTTTGGAGCTCCCATCAATCCCATGAGAAGCTGCCTATAATACAAGCAAGCAGTGAACAATTCAAAGTTAACAAACCAAGCTGGTGGTTTAGCAAACATTATACATTGAAACTCAATATAGAAGACACCTTTTTGAAAACGAATTGTCATATTCATTCATATTTAGAGGGGTTTTATTTGAAACTTTAAACGAATATCTATTACTCGTAGAAGGCACCTTTTTGAAAAATCCATTGAAACTTGGTGGATCGCCCATTGTCCAAAGGAATGACTCTGAAATTGATAGAATTAAAACGATAAATAAACATGAATTAAAAGAAATATTCTACGATAAAAAATAAAATAAATATTATTTTCTTCTAAAAATGAACAGCTTACGTCTTATTTATAACGGAGCTAACATATCTAGCAAACAAACCTAATACTAAACTATTATGGGTTGTTAGGCTTAATTACAATATTGCTAAAATAGCCCACTAAATTAACCTCTCCGCATTTGAAAGGTATTGGTGGGTTTTCAGACAATTGAGTAGTCAATGGAAGTCAATTTTTTTTAAATGAGCATTCTTAGACTCAATTAGAAACAAACTTTATGAGGGTCCAACTCTAGAAAACTCCTTTTAAAAAAAAAAAATTGGTGTGTTTCATAGCACTTGAAGAGGAATGGCAACGGGCGAATTGGGGCAAATTCGTATTTGAAATCCACCACAAATAACGGATTAATTTTTTTTTTTTAAATAACTATCATGCTAAGTCACAGAAGACGAGGCGAGAAAAACAAAAACAAAAAACAGTTTATAATCATCCCCTCCAATCCATACACCAAATGGAAGAAAACATATCTGATCTGGTCGAAGATAGAATCGAATCTGTTAAACAAGATGGAACAGATCTCATTGGATGCGAAATCGGAAGAAGTGGACACAATGAAATTGAGATCAATAATGAGGAAAAGGAGACTGGATGCAGAAAAAAGGCCGAGAATGACAAGATAAATTACATTATTGGGAGAATATTGAAATCATATGCCTTCTAATCTCAAATAAATCAATAAGTTGTTATGAACATAAATTACTACCATCAAATTACATTACTAAGTGTTTGAATTCCAAAACAAAACAACAACATATAGTATTGACAGAGAATGAACTAGTCTAAATAGCCAGAAATGATTGAAATCAATTAATTAAATAAACTTGTTACCTGAAAAGAAGAAGAAAATTGAGAAGGTATGTTATCGGATGGGCTCTCCGTTGTTCTTCGTCTTTTATATGGTGTGGTAAGCTGGTTGAAGAATGAACATCAACTGGCATGTTCAATATTGTCATTATCAATTTGATTCATAAATCTCACATTAACATTACTTCATATTTTATTCATTCACCACAACTTGCTAGAGCATGGAGTACATGATGTAGAGCTTTCATGATCAGAGCCGAAACCATTGGCAGGGCGCTCCAACAAGTGGTATTAGAGCCGAAACAATTAGTTGTGACTCGGCATGGGTGCCCCAACAAGTGGTATCAGAGCCAATGGTTTGGCTAAGACTCTGTGGGATAGGCATGAGCAAAGGGCATCAAGCCAGATTTGTGCCCCAACAAATGGTATATGTCGATGGTTCGGCTGGGACTCGGTGTGATAGCGCGTGCGCAGGGCAGCAAGCTTGATTTGCGACCTAACAAGTGGTATTAAAGTCAATGGTTTGGCTGGGACTTGGTGGGATAGGCCGAGATTAATCTACTTCAAGATAATGAAAAAAAAAATAAGAAATGAAAAATATGTTTGACTCTAAAAACATAGGCTCTTCTTTAGTCACATCTCAAATTCCAAACTTAAAAAACATTTCATTAATTATTTTTTCTGAGCCATTGCTGTAGATTCTAGAATTAGGGATATGGCCTAAGGAGTTTTAAAGTTTAATTGATTATAAAGGCTGATGGTAGAAATTTATAATATGATACATAATCATTAAGAGTAACGTTTGTAGTTCAACATGCAATGTGTAAGGTGTTAGCTTAAGTTTTTTACTTTTTGCATCATTGACTTTGTTTCTAACTTGATTTACTTGCGAATGATGTTTCCCTAATTTATTACTACCTCGGCCCCTTAATATGTTGTTGAGCAATCTAAGATTTCCATTCAAGCAAATTGATTTCCTTCAACTGCATTATTTAGGTATGATTTTATTTTATTTTATTTTATTTTTCTTTATTCCAAAAGTTAAATTTGAAACGAATAAGCCCTTTGATTTGATATTATGTTTTTCTAGTCACAATTTTTTTTTCAAAAGGTAAAATTGTATTGCTCAATATGCCCTTGGATATCAAAGGTGCCTTAAGAGCTTTAAGCCCAACATCAACAAACTCGAGTTAACATAGAAAGAATAAACTCGTTACTTGGAAAGAAGAAGAAAATTGAGAAGGTATGTTATCGGATTGGCTCTCCGTTGTTTTTCGTCTTTTGTATGGTGTGGTAAGCTAGTTGAAGAATGAACATCAACTGGCATGTTCAATATTGTCATTATCAATTTGATTCATAAATCTCACATGAACATTACTTTATACTTTATTCATTCACCACAACTTGCTAGAGCATGGAATACATGATGTAGAGCTTTCAGCTTAGAGTTTTTTTTTTTTTTTTTTTTTTTTTTTTTTCTGTGACGGTGTTTAAGATGTTGTTTCTGTACAAATAAGGTTTGCCATGAGACAAACATATTGTAATGTCATAGGGGTTCAATCCAATTCGAGTCCCAGTTGTAAGTTCTTGGTAACTAAAAGGACTTGAGTTTATTTATTATTTTACTTTATTAACGATAATAATACATGCAATGATATTATTTGTTTTCAGTAGTCCCTTAAAGCTGAAATATTTTCCATATTTATTGGAAGCTGGAAGTTTTTCAGATTTTGTTTTCAAGCAAGAACAAATTTATACAAAAATGAAATTGTGGATTTTGAAAGATCATTTTTAAATAATCTTTTAGCTGGGAAAAAATTAATGACAATTCTGACCATAGTTGTAAATGTTGAGTTGCGGTTTTGCGTAACTCCAATTAAATGTGATGTTCTTAGGTTCAAAAGGAAATGAAACCCCTTGACTTTCCAAAATCTTGTGTCCATGTATTAAATTTTTTATGAGACTCTGACCCTTGAATGAAAATCTAATTGGTGTAATTTGGAAGAAATGTTGGCCAATCTTGCTCCTTAAGTTCCCAAGTGGTGTAGTGTAATTTTCTCTATGTAAAGTTGACGCACATCTTCACTAATGTGTTGGTAACCTAAAACAAGGTCGCAATTAACAATTTTTTCAGCGTTCGTAAGTAGAACATCCCTATAGTCCTTGATATCCACAATACGTGTCAACTTTGTATCGTCACAGTCATCTTCATTCAGATTTCGAGAGGTTCTATTTGAAATTGTAAACGAGTATCTATTACTCGTAGAAGACATCTTTTTGTAAAATCTATTAAAACTTGGTGGATCGCCCATTGTCCAAAGGAGTGACTCTGAAATTGATAGAATTAAAATGGTAAATAAATAATAATTGAAAATAAAAAAGAATTAAAAGAAATATTCTACGATAAAAAATAAAATAAATATTATTTTCTTCTAAAAATGAACAACTTATGTCTTATTTATAATGGAACTAACATATCTAGCAAACAAACCTAATACTAAACTATTATGGGTTGTTAGGCTTAATTTCAATATTGCTAAAATATCCCACTAAATTAACCTCTCCGGATTGAAAAAACTTGCCCTCGAGTTTGAAAGGTATTGGTGGGTTTTTAGACAATTGAATAGTCAAAGGAGGTCAAAATTTTTTTTAAATGAGCATTATTAGACTCAATTAGAAACAAACTTTATAAGTGTCCAACTCTAGAAAACTCCTTTTTTTTAAAAAAAAAAAAAAAAAATTGGTGCGTTTCATAACATTTGAAGAGGAATGCCAACGAACGAATTGGGGCAAATTCATATTTGAAATCCACCACAAATAACAGATTAAATTTTTTTAAAAAATAACTATCATGCTAAGTCACATAAAAGAAGACGAGAAAAACAAAAACAAAAAACAGTCTATAATCATCCACTCCAATCAATACACCAAATGGAAGGAAGTATATCTAATCTGGTCGAAGATAGAATCGAATCTGTTTGGAACAGATCTCATTGGATGCAAAATCGGAAGACGTGGACACAGTGAAATGGATATCAGTAATGAGAAGAAGGAGATTGGATGCAGAAAAGAGGCCGATAAGGACAAGATAAATTACATTATTGGGAGAATACTGAAACCATATGCCTTCTAATCTCAAATAAATCAATAAGTTGTTATGAACATAAATTACTACCATCAAATTACATTACTAAGTGTTCGAATTCCAAAACAAAACAACAACATACAGTATTGATAGAGAATGAACGAGTCTAAATAGCAAGAAATGATTGAAATCAATTAATTGAATAAACTCGTTACCTGGAAAGAAGAAAAAAATTAAGAAGGTATGTTATCGGATGGGCTCTCCGTTGTTCTTCGTCTTCTATATAGTGTGGTAAGCTAGTTGAAAAATGAACATCAACTGGCATGTTCAATATTGTCATTTATTTTATTCATTCGCTACAACTTGCTAGAGAATGAAGTAGAGCTTTCAGCTTATAGGTTTTTTTTCTTTCCTGTGACGGTGTTTAAGATGTTGTTTATGTGATGATGTTTAAGATGTTGTTTCAGTGATGATGTTTAAAATGTTGTTTCAGGTTTCATACTTTATTCATTGTGACGGTGTTTAAGATGTTGTTTCTGTACAAATAAGGTTTTCCATGAGACAAATATATATAGTAACGTAATAAAGGTTGAGTCTAATTCGGGTCCCAATTGTAATTTCTTGGTAGCTAAACGGACTAAAGTTTATTTATTATTTTACTTTATTAATGATAATACTTACAATGATATTATTTATTTTCAGTAGTCCCTTAAAGCTGAAATATTTTCCATGTTTATTGGGAGATGGAAATTTTTCAAATTTTGTTGTTCAAGCAAGAACGAATTTATACGAAAATGAAATTGTGAATTTTGCAAAATCATTTTTAAATAATCTTTTAGCTAGAAAAAATTGGCTGTCAATTAGGAAGGGAAGAAAATATCATATAACTAAATTTTTCGGCACTTTGAAAGACAGAGAATTAGCGACAAATACACCTTTTACGCTTTTTCATTTTGCACGACAATTCTCACCATAGTTGTAAATGTTGAGTTGCGATTTTGCGTAACTCCAATTAAATGTGATGTTCTTAGGTTCAAAAGGAAATGGAACCCCTTGACTTTCCAAAATCTTGTGTCCATGTATTGAATTTTTTATTAGACTCTGACCCTTGAATGAAAATCTAATTGGTGAAATTTGGAAGAAATGTTTGCCAATCTTGCTCCTTAAATTCCCAAGTGTTGTAGTGTAATTTTCTATGTAAAGTTGACGCACATTTTCACTAATGTGTTGGTATCCTAAAACAAGGTCGCAATTAACAACTTTTCCATCGTCCGTAAGTAGAACATCCCTATAGTCCTTGATATCCACAATACGTGTCAACTTTGTATCGTCATAGTCATCTTCATTTAGATTTCGAGAGGTTCTATTTGAAATTGTAAACGAGTATCTATTACTCGTAGAAGGCATCTTTTTATAGAATCAAATAAAACTTGGTGGATCGCCCATTGTCCAAAGGAGTGACTCTGAAATTGATAGAATTAAAATGGTAAATAAATAATAATTGAAAATAAACAAGAAGTAAAAGAAATATTCTACGATGATATTATTATTAAAAGAAATAAACGGACTAAAGTTTATTTATTATTTTACTTTATTAATGATAATACTTACAATGATATTATTTGTTTTCAGTAGTCCCTTAAAGCTGAAATATTTTTCATGTTTATTGGAAGCTGGAAGTTTTTCAGATTTTGTTGTTCAAGCAAGAACAAATTTATACAAAAATGAAATTGTGGATTTTGAAAGATCATTTTTAAATAATCTTTTAGCTGCTAAAAAATTAATGACAATTCTCACCATAGTTGTAAATGTTGAGTTGCGGTTTTGCGTAACTCCAATTAAATGTGATGTTCTTAGGTTCAAAAGGAAATGGAACCCCTTGACTTTCCAAAATCTTGTTTCCATGTATTGAATTTTTTATGAGACTCTGACCCTTGAATGAAAATCTAATTGGTGTAATTTGGAAGAAATGTTGGCCAATCTTGCTCCTTAAATTCACAAGTGTTGTAGTGTAATTTTCTATGTAAAGTTGACATACATTTTCACTAATGTGTTGGTATCCTAAAACAAGGTCGCAATTAACAACTTTTCCAGCGTCCGTAAGTAGAACGTCCCTATAGTCCTTGATATCCACAATACGTGTCAACTTTGTATCGTCAAAGTCATCTTCATTTAGATTTCGAGAGGTTCTATTTGAAATTGTAAACGAGTATCTATTACTCGTAGAAGGCATCTTTTTGTAAAATCAAATAAAACTTGGGGGATCGCCAATTGTCCAAAGGAGTGACTCTGAAATTGATAGAATTAAAATGGTAAATAAATAATAATTGAAAATAAACAAGAATTAAAAGAAATATTCTACGATGATATTATTATTAAAAGAAATAAACGGACTAAAGTATATTTATTATTTTACTTTATTAATGATAATACTTACAATGATATTATTTGTTTTAAGTAGTCTCTTAAAGCTGAAATATTTTCCATTTTTATTGGAAGCTGGAAATTTTTCAAATTTTGTTGTTCAAGCAAGAACGAATTTATACGAAAATGAAATTGTTAATTTTGCAACATCATTTTTAAATAACCTTTTAGCTAGGAAAAATTGGCTGTCAAATATTAAGGGAAGAAAATATCATATAACTAAATTTTTCGGCAGTTTGAAAGACAGAGAATTAGAGACAAATACACCTTTTACGCTTTTTCATTTTGCACGACACTTGTTTGTGCATTACAATGAGTGGGCGTTGAAAGAGAATATACAAAGAAGAGTTTATTTATTATTTTACTTTATTAACGATAATAATACTTGCAATGATATTATTTGTTTTCAGTAGTATCTTAAAGCTAAAATATTTTCCATGTTTATTGGAAGCTGGAAGTTTTTCAGATTTTGTTGTTCAAGCAAGAACAAATTTATACAAAAATGAAATTGTGGATTTTGGAAGATCATTTTGAAATAATCTTTTAGCTGCTAAAAAATTAATGACAATTCTCACCATAGTTGTAAATGTTGAGTTGCGATTTTGCGTAACTCCAATTAAATGTGATGTTCTTAGGTTCAAAAGGAAATGGAACCCCTTAACTTTCCAAAATCTTGTGTCCATGTATTGAATTTTTTATTAGACTCTGACACTTGAATGAAAATCTAATTGGTGTAATTTGGAAGAAATGTTGGCCAATCTTGCTCCTTAAATTCACAAGTGTTGTAGTGTAATTTTCTATGTAAAGTTGACATACATTTTCACTAATGTGTTGGTATCCTAAAACAAGGTCGCAATTAACAACTTTTCCAGCGTCCGTAAGTAGAACGTCCCTATAGTCCTTGATATCCACAATACGTGTCAACTTTGTATCGTCAAAGTCATCTTCATTTAGATTTCGAGAGGTTCTATTTGAAATTGTAAACGAGTATCTATTACTCGTAGAAGGCATCTTTTTGTAAAATCAAATAAAACTTGGGGGATCGCCAATTGTCCAAAGGAGTGACTCTGAAATTGATAGAATTAAAATGGTAAATAAATAATAATTGAAAATAAACAAGAATTAAAAGAAATATTCTACGATGATATTATTATTAAAAGAAATAAACGGACTAAAGTATATTTATTATTTTACTTTATTAATGATAATACTTACAATGATATTATTTGTTTTAAGTAGTCTCTTAAAGCTGAAATATTTTCCATTTTTATTGGAAGCTGGAAATTTTTCAAATTTTGTTGTTCAAGCAAGAACGAATTTATACGAAAATGAAATTGTTAATTTTGCAACATCATTTTTAAATAATCTTTTAGCTAGGAAAAATTGGCTGTCAAATATTAAGGGAAGAAAATATCATATAACTAAATTTTTCGGCAGTTTGAAAGACAGAGAATTAGAGACAAATACACCTTTTACGCTTTTTCATTTTGCACGACACTTGTTTGTGCATTACAATGAGTGGGCGTTGAAAGAGAATATACAAAGAAGAGTTTATTTATTATTTTACTTTATTAACGATAATAATACTTGCAATGATATTATTTGTTTTCAGTAGTATCTTAAAGCTAAAATATTTTCCATGTTTATTGGAAGCTGGAAGTTTTTCAGATTTTGTTGTTCAAGCAAGAACAAATTTATACAAAAATGAAATTGTGGATTTTGGAAGATCATTTTGAAATAATCTTTTAGCTGCTAAAAAATTAATGACAATTCTCACCATAGTTGTAAATGTTGAGTTGCGATTTTGCGTAACTCCAATTAAATGTGATGTTCTTAGGTTCAAAAGGAAATGGAACCCCTTAACTTTCCAAAATCTTGTGTCCATGTATTGAATTTTTTATTAGACTCTGACACTTGAATGAAAATCTAATTGGTGTAATTTGGAAGAAATGTTTGCCAATCTTGCTCCTTAAATTCCCAAGTGTTGTAGTGTAATTTTCTATGTAAAGTTGACGCACATCTTCACTAATGTGTTGGTATCCTAAAACAAGGTCGCAATTAACAACTTTTCCATCGTCCGTAAGTAGAACATCCCTATAGTCCTTGATATCCACAATACGTGTCAACTTTGTATCGTCATAGTCATCTTCATTTAGATTTCGAGAGGTTTTATTTGAAATTGTAAACGAGTATCTATTACTCGTAGAAGGCATCTTTTTGTAGAATCAAATAAAACTTGGTGGATCGCCCATTGTCCAAAGGAGTGACTCTGAAATTGATAGAATTAAAATGGTAAATAAATAATAATTGAAAATAAACAAGAATTAAAAGAAATATTCTACGATGATATTATTATTAAAAAAAATAAACGGACTAAATTTTATTTATTATTTTACTTTATTAATGATAATACTTACAATGATATTATTTGTTTTCAGTAGTCCCTTAAAGCTGAAATATTTTTCATGTTTATTGGAAGCTGGAAATTTTTCAAATTTTGTTGTTCAAGAAAGAACGAATTTATACGAAAATGAAATTGTGAATTTTGCAATATCATTTTTAAATAATCTTTTAGCTAGGAAAAATTGGCTGTCAATTAGGAAGGGAAGAAAATATCATATAACTAAATTTTTCGGCACTTTAAAAAGACAGAGAATTAGCGACAAATACACCTTTTACGCTTTTTCATTTTGCACGACACTTGTTTGTGCATTACAATGAGTGGGCGTTGAAAGAGAATATACAAAGAAGAGTTTATTTATTATTTTACTTTATTAACGATAATAATACTTGCAATGATATTATTTGTTTTCAGTAGTCCCTTAAAGCTGAAATATTTTCCATGTTTATTGGAAGCTGGAAGTTTTTCAGATTTTGTTGTTCAAGCAAGAAAAAATTTATACAAAAATGAAATTGTGGATTTTGAAAGATCATTTTTAAATAATCTTTTAGCTGTTAAAAAATTAATGACAATTCTCACCATAGTTGTAAATGTTGAGTTGCGGTTTTGCGTAACTCCAATTAAATGTGATGTTCTTAGGTTCAAAAGTAAATGGAACCCCTTGACTTTCCAAAATCTTGTGTCAATGTATTGAATTTATTATGAGACTCTGACCCTAGAATGAAAATCTAATTGGTGTAATTTGGAAGAAATGTTGGCCAATCTTGCTCCTTAAATTCACAAGTGTTGTAGTGTAATTTTCTATGTAAAGTTGAAGCACATCTTCACTAATGTGTTGGTATCCTAAAATAAGGTCGCAATTAACAACTTTTTCAGCGTGCGTAAGTAGAACGTCCCTATAGTCTTTGATGTCCACAATACGTGTCAACTTTGTATCGTCATAGTCATCTTCATTTAGATTTCGAGAGGTTCTATTTGAAATTGTAAAAGAGTATCTATTACTCGTAGAAGGCATCTTTTTGTAAAATCAAATAAAACTTGGTGGATCACCCATTGTCCAAAGGAGAGACTCTGAAATTGATAGAATTAAAATGGTAAATAAATAATAATTGAAAATAAACAAGAATTAAAAGGATATTCTACGATGATATTATTATTAAAAGAAATAAACGGACTAAAGTATATTTATTATTTCACTTTATTAATGATAATACTTACAATGATATTATTTGTTTTGAGTAGTCACTTAAAGCTGAAATATTTTCCATGTTTATCGGAAGCTGGAAATTTTTCAAATTTTGTTGTTCAAGCAAGAACGAATTTATACGAAAATGAAATTATGAATTTTGCAAGATCATTTTTAAATAATCTTTTAGCTAGGAAAAATTGGCTGTCAAATATTAAGGGAACAAAATATCATATAACTAAATTTTTCGGCACTTTGAAAGACAGAGAATTAGAGACAATACACCTTTTACGCTTTTTCATTTTGCACGACACTTGTTTGTGCATTACAATGAGTGGGCGTTGAAAGATAATATACAAAGAAGAGTTTATTTATTATTTTACTTTATTGACGATAATAATACTTGCAATGATATTATTTGTTTTCAGTATTATCTTAAAGCTGAAATATTTTCCATGTTTATTGGAAGCTGGAAGTTTTTCAGATTTTGTTGTTCAAGTTAGAACAAATTTATACAAAAATGAAATTGTGGATTTTGAAAGATCATTTTTAAATAATCTTTTAGCTGCTAAAAAATTAATGACAATTCTCACCATAGTTGTAAATGTTGAGTTGCGGTTTTGCGTAACTCCAATTAAATGTGATGTTCTTAGGTTCAAAAGGAAATGGAACCCCTTGACTTTCCAAAATCTTGTGTCCATGTATTGAATTTTTTATTAGACTCTGACCCTTGAATGAAAATTTAATTGGTGTAATTTGGAAGAAATGTTTGCCAATCTTGCTCCTTAAATTCCCAAGTGTTGTAGTGTAATTTTCTATTTAAAGTTGACGCACATCTTCAATAATGTGTTGGTATCCTAAAACAAGGTCGCAATTAACAACTTTTCCAACGTTCGTAAGTAGAACATCCCTATAGTCCTTGATATCCACAATACGTGTCAACTTTGTATCGTCATAGTCATCTTCATTCAGATTTCGAGAGGTTCTATTTGAAATTGTAAACGAGTATCTATTACTCGTAGAAGGCATCTTTTTGTAAAATCTATTAAAACTTGGTGGATCGCCCATTGTCAAAATGAGTGACTCTGAAATTGATAGAATTAAAATAGTAAATAAATAATAATTGAAAATAAACAAGAATTAAAAGAAATATTCTACGATGATATTATTATTAAAAGAAATAAACGTACTAAAGTTTATTTATTATTTTACTTTATTAATGATAATACTTACAATGATATTATTTGTTTTCAGTAGTCCCTTAAAGCTGAAATATTTTCCATGTTTATTGGAAGCTGGAAATTTTTCAAATTTTGTTGTTCAAGCAAGAACGAATTTATATGAAAATGAAATTGTGAATTTTGCAAGATCATTTTTAAATAATCTTTTAGCTAGGAAAAATTGGCTGTCAAATATGAAGCGAAGAAAATATCATATAACTAAATTTTTCGGCACTTTGAAAGACAGAGAATTAGCGACAAATACACCTTTTACGCTTTTTCATTTTGCACGACACTTGTTTGTGCATTACAATGAGTGGGCGTTGAAAGAGAATATACAAAGAAGAGTTTATTTATTATTTTACTTTATTAACGATAATAATACTTGCAATGATATTATTTGTTTTCAGTAGTCACTTAAAGCTGAAATATTTTCCATGTGTTTTGGAATCTGGAAGTTTTTCAGATTTTGTTGTTAAAGCAAGAACAAATTTATACAAAAATGAAATTGTGGATTTTGAAAGATCATTTTTAAATAATCTTTTAGCTGGGAAAAAATTAATGACAATTATCACCATAGTTGTAAATGTTGAGTTGCGGTTTTGCGTAACTCCAATTAAATGTGATGTTCTTAGGTTCAAAAGGAAATGGAACCCCTTGACTTTCCAAAATCTTGTGTCCATGTATTGAATTTTTTATTAGACTCTGACCCTTGAATGAAAATCTAATTGGTGTAATTTGGAAGAAATGTTGGCCAATCTTGCTTCTTAAATTCCCAAGTGTTGTAGTGTAATTTTCTATGTAAAGTTGACGCACATCTTCACTAATGTGTTGGTATCCTAAAACAAGGTCGCAATTAACAACTTTTCCAACGTTCGTAAGTAGAACATCCCTATAGTCTTTGATGTCCACAATACGTGTCAACTTTGTATCGTCATAGTCATCTTCATTCAGATTTCGAGAGGTTCTATTTGAAATTGTAAACGAGTATCTATTACTCGTAGAAGACATCTTTTTGTAAAATCTATTAAAACTTGGTGGATCGCCCATTGTCCAAAGGAGTGACTCTGAAATTGATAGAATTAAAATAGTAAATAAATAATAATTGAAAATAAACAAGAATTAAAAGAAATATTCTACGATGATATTATTATTAAAAGAAATAAACGGACTAAAGTTTATTTATTATTTTACTTTATTAATGATAATACTTACAATGATATTATTTGTTTTCAGTAGTCCCTTAAAGCTGAAATATTTTCCATGTTTATTGGAAGCTGGAAATTTTTCAAATTTTGTTGTTCAAGCAAGAACGAATTTATATGAAAATGAAATTGTGAATTTTGCAAGATCATTTTTAAATAATCTTTTAGCTAGGAAAAATTGGCTGTCAAATATGAAGCAAAGAAAATATCATATAACTAAATTTTTCGGCACTTTGAAAGACAGAGAATTAGCGACAAATACACCTTTTACGCTTTTTCATTTTGCACGACACTTGTTTGTTTATTAAAATGAGTGGGCGTTGAAAGAGAATATACAAAGAAGAGTTTATTTATTATTTTACTTTATTAACGATAATAATACTTGCAATGATATTATTTGTTTTCAGTAGTCCCTTAAAGCTGAAATATTTTCCATGTTTATTGGAAGCGGGAAGTTTTTCAGATTTTGTTGTTCAAGCAAGAACAAATTTATACAAAAATGAAATTGTGGATTTTGAAAGATCATTTTTAAATAATCTTTTAGCTGGGAAAAAATTAATGACAATTATCACCATAGTTGTAAATGTTGAGTTGCGGTTTTGCGTAACTCCAATTAAATGTGATGTTCTTAGGTTCAAAAGGAAATGGAACCCCTTGACTTTCCAAAATCTTGTGTCCATGTATTGAATTTTTTATTAGACTCTGACCCTTGAATGAAAATCTAATTGGTGTAATTTGGAAGAAATGTTTGCCAATCTTGCTCCTTAAATTCCCAAGTGTTGTAGTGTAATTTTCTATGTAAAGTTGACGCACATCTTCACTAATGTGTTGGTATCCTAAAACAAGGTCGCAATTAACAACTTTTCCAACGTTCGTAAGTAGAACATCCCTATAGTCTTTGATGTCCACAATACGTGTCAACTTTGTATCGTCATAGTCATCTTCATTCAGATTTCGAGAGGTTCTATTTGAAATTGTAAACGAGTATCTATTACTCGTAGAAGACATCTTTTTGTAAAATCTATTCAAACTTGGTGGATCGCCAATTGTCCAAAGGAGTGACTCTGAAATTGATAGAATTAAAATAGTAAATAAATAATAATTGAAAATAAACAAGAATTAAAAGAAATATTCTACGATGATATTATTATTAAAAGAAATAAACGGACTAAAGTTTATTTATTATTTTACTTTATTAATGATAATACTTACAATGATATTATTTGTTTTCAGTAGTCCCTTAAAGCTGAAATATTTTCCATATTTATTGGAAGCTGGAAGTTTTTCAGATTTTGTTGTTCAAGCAAGAACAAATTTATACAAAAATGAAATTGTGGATTTTGAAAGATCATTTTTAAATAATCTTTTAGCTGCTAAAAAATTAATGACAATTCTCACCATAGTTGTAAATGTTGAGTTGCGGTTTTGCGTAACTCCAATTAAATGTGATGTTCTTAGGTTCGAAAGGAAATGGAACCCCTTGACTTTCCAAAATCTTGTGTCCATGTATTGAATTTTTTATGAGACTCTGACCCTTGAATGAAAATCTAATTGGTGTAATTTGGAAGAAATGTTGGCCAATCTTGCTCCTTAAATTCCCAAGTGTTGTAGTGTAATTTTCTATGTAAAGTTGACGCACATCTTCACTAATGTGTTGGTATCCTAAAACAAGGTCGCATTTAACAACTTTTCCAACGTTCGTAAGTAGAACATCCCTATAGTTCTTGATATCCACAATACGTGTCAAGTTTGTATCGTCATAGTCATTTTCATTTAGATTTCGAGAGGTTCTATTTGAAATTGTAAACGAGTATCTATTACTCGTAGAAGGCATCTTTTTGTAAAATCTATTAAAACTTGGTGGATCGCCCATTGTCCAAAGGAGTGACTCTGAAATTGATAGAATTAAAATAGTAAATAAATAATAATTGAAAATAAACAAGAATTAAAAGAAATATTCTACGATGATATTATTATTAAAAGAAATAAACGGACTAAAGTTTATTTATTATTTTACTTTATTAATGATAATACTTACAATGATATTATTTTTTTTCAGTAGTCCCTTAAAGCTGAAATATTTTCCATGTTTATTGGAAGCTGGAAATTTTTCAAATTTTGTTGTTCAAGCAAGAACGAATTTATATGAAAATGAAATTTTGAATTTTGCAAGATCATTTTTAAATAATCTTTTAGCTAGGAAAAATTGGCTGTCAAATATGAAGCAAAGAAAATATCATATAACTAAATTTTTCGGCACTTTGAAAGACAGAGAATTAGCGACAAATACACCTTTTACGCTTTTTCATTTTGCACGACACTTGTTTGTTTATTAAAATGAGTGGGCGTTGAAAGAGAATATACAAAGAAGAGTTTATTTATTATTTTACTTTATTAACGATAATAATACTTGCAATGATATTATTTGTTTTCAGTAGTCCCTTAAAGCTGAAATATTTTCCATGTTTATTGGAAGCGGGAAGTTTTTCAGATTTTGTTGTTCAAGCAAGAACAAATTTATACAAAAATGAAATTGTGGATTTTGAAAGATCATTTTTAAATAATCTTTTAGCTGGGAAAAAATTAATGACAATTATCACCATAGTTGTAAATGTTGAGTTGCGGTTTTGCGTAACTCCAATTAAATGTGATGTTCTTAGGTTCAAAAGGAAATGGAACCCCTTGACTTTCCAAAATCTTGTGTCCATGTATTGAATTTTTTATTAGACTCTGACCCTTGAATGAAAATCTAATTGGTGTAATTTGGGAGAAATGTTTGCCAATCTTGCTCCTTAAATTCCCAAGTGTTGTAGTGTAATTTTCTATGTAAAGTTGACGCACATCTTCACTAATGTGTTGGTATCCTAAAACAAGGTCGCAATTAACAACTTTTCCAACGTTCGTAAGTAGAACATCCCTATAGTCTTTGATGTCCACAATACGTGTCAACTTTGTATCGTCATAGTCATCTTCATTCAGATTTCGAGAGGTTCTATTTGAAATTGTAAACGAGTATCTATTACTCGTAGAAGACATCTTTTTGTAAAATCTATTCAAACTTGGTGGATCGCCCATTGTCCAAAGGAGTGACTCTGAAATTGATAGAATTAAAATAGTAAATAAATAATAATTGAAAATAAACAAGAATTAAAAGAAATATTCTACGATGATATTATTATTAAAAGAAATAAACGGACTAAAGTTTATTTATTATTTTACTTTATTAATGATAATACTTACAATGATATTATTTGTTTTCAGTAGTCCCTTAAAGCTGAAATATTTTCCATATTTATTGGAAGCTGGAAGTTTTTCAGATTTTGTTGTTCAAGCAAGAACAAATTTATACAAAAATGAAATTGTGGATTTTGAAAGATCATTTTTAAATAATCTTTTAGCTGCTAAAAAATTAATGACAATTCTCACCATAGTTGTAAATGTTGAGTTGCGGTTTTGCGTAACTCCAATTAAATGTGATGTTCTTAGGTTCGAAAAGAAATGGAACCTCTTGACTTTCCAAAATCTTGTGTCCATGTATTGAATTTTTTATGAGACTCTGACCCTTGAATGAAAATCTAATTGGTGTAATTTGGAAGAAATGTTGGCCAATCTTGCTCCTTAAATTCCCAAGTGTTGTAGTGTAATTTTCTATGTAAAGTTGACGCACATCTTCACTAATGTGTTGGTATCCTAAAACAAGGTCGCATTTAACAACTTTTCCAACGTTCGTAAGTAGAACATCCCTATAGTTCTTGATATCCACAATACGTGTCAAGTTTGTATCGTCATAGTCATTTTCATTTAGATTTCGAGAGGTTCTATTTGAAATTGTAAACGAGTATCTATTACTCGTAGAAGGCATCTTTTTGTAAAATCTATTAAAACTTGGTGGATCGCCCATTGTCCAAAGGAGTGACTCTGAAATTGATAGAATTAAAATAGTAAATAAATAATAATTGAAAATAAACAAGAATTAAAAGAAATATTCTACGATGATATTATTATTAAAAGAAATAAACGGACTAAAGTTTATTTATTATTTTACTTTATTAATGATAATACTTACAATGATATTATTTTTTTTCAGTAGTCCCTTAAAGCTGAAATATTTTCCATGTTTATTGGAAGCTGGAAATTTTTCAAATTTTGTTGTTCAAGCAAGAACGAATTTATATGAAAATGAAATTTTGAATTTTGCAAGATCATTTTTAAATAATCTTTTAGCTAGGAAAAATTGGCTGTCAAATATGAAGCAAAGAAAATATCATATAACTAAATTTTTCGGCACTTTGAAAGACAGAGAATTAGCGACAAATACACCTTTTACGCTTTTTCATTTTGCACGACACTTGTTTGTTTATTAAAATGAGTGGGCGTTGAAAGAGAATATACAAAGAAGAGTTTATTTATTATTTTACTTTATTAACGATAATAATACTTGCAATGATATTATTTGTTTTCAGTAGTCCCTTAAAGCTGAAATATTTTCCATGTTTATTGGAAGCGGGAAGTTTTTCAGATTTTGTTGTTCAAGCAAGAACAAATTTATACAAAAATGAAATTGTGGATTTTGAAAGATCATTTTTAAATAATCTTTTAGCTGGGAAAAAATTAATGACAATTATCACCATAGTTGTAAATGTTGAGTTGCGGTTTTGCGTAACTCCAATTAAATGTGATGTTCTTAGGTTCAAAAGGAAATGGAACCCCTTGACTTTCCAAAATCTTGTGTCCGTGTATTGAATTTTTTATTAGACTCTGACCCTTGAATGAAAATCTAATTGGTGTAATTTGGAAGAAATGTTTGCCAATCTTGCTCCTTAAATTCCCAAGTGTTGTAGTGTAATTTTCTATGTAAAGTTGACGCACATCTTCACTAATGTGTTGGTATCCTAAAACAAGGTCGCAATTAACAACTTTTCCAACGTTCGTAAGTAGAACATCCCTATAGTCTTTGATGTCCACAATACGTGTCAACTTTGTATCGTCATAGTCATCTTCATTCAGATTTCGAGAGGTTCTATTTGAAATTGTAAACGAGTATCTATTACTCGTAGAAGACATCTTTTTGTAAAATCTATTCAAACTTGGTGGATCGCCCATTGTCCAAAGGAGTGACTCTGAAATTGATAGAATTAAAATAGTAAATAAATAATAATTGAAAATAAACAAGAATTAAAAGAAATATTCTACGATGATATTATTATTAAAAGAAATAAACGGACTAAAGTTTATTTATTATTTTACTTTATTAATGATAATACTTACAATGATATTATTTGTTTTCAGTAGTCCCTTAAAGCTGAAATATTTTCCATATTTATTGGAAGCTGGAAGTTTTTCAGATTTTGTTGTTCAAGCAAGAACAAATTTATACAAAAATGAAATTGTGGATTTTGAAAGATCATTTTTAAATAATCTTTTAGCTGCTAAAAAATTAATGACAATTCTCACCATAGTTGTAAATGTTGAGTTGCGGTTTTGCGTAACTCCAATTAAATGTGATGTTCTTAGGTTCGAAAGGAAATGGAACCCCTTGACTTTCCAAAATCTTGTGTCCATGTATTGAATTTTTTATGAGACTCTGACGCTTGAATGAAAATCTAATTGGTGTAATTTGGAAGAAATGTTGGCCAATCTTGCTCCTTAAATTCCCAAGTGTTGTAGTGTAATTTTCTATGTAAAGTTGACGCACATCTTCACTAATGTGTTGGTATCCTAAAACAAGATCGCAATTAACAACTTTTCCAGCGTTCGTAAGTAGAACGTCCCTATAGTCATTGATATCAACAATACGTGTCAACTTTGTATCGTCATAGTCATCTTCATTAAGATTTCGAGAGGTTCTATTTGAAATTGTAAACGAGTATCTATTACTCGTAGAAGGCATCTTTTTGTAAAATCTATTAAAACTTGGTGGATCGCCCATTGTCCAAAGGAGTGACTCTGAAATTGATAGAATTAAAATGGTAAATAAATAATAATTGAAAATAAACAAGAATTAAAAGAAATATTCTACGATGATATTATTATTAAAAGAAATAAACGGACTAAAGTTTATTTATTATTTTACTTTATTAATGATAATACTTACAATAATATTATTTTTTTTCAGTAGTCCCTTAAAGCTGAAATATTTTCCATGTTTATTGGAAGCTGGAAATTTTTCAAATTTTGTTGTTCAAGCAAGAACGAATTTATATGAAAATGAAATTTTGAATTTTGCAAGATCATTTTTAAATAATCTTTTAGCTAGGAAAAATTGGCTGTCAAATATGAAGCAAAGAAAATATCATATAACTAAATTTTTCGGCACTTTGAAAGACAGAGAATTAGCGACAAATACACCTTTTACGCTTTTTCATTTTGCACGACACTTGTTTGTTTATTAAAATGAGTGGGCGTTGAAAGAGAATATACAAAGAAGAGTTTATTTATTATTTTACTTTATTAACGATAATAATACTTGCAATGATATTATTTGTTTTCAGTAGTCCCTTAAAGCTGAAATATTTTCCATGTTTATTGGAAGCGGGAAGTTTTTCAGATTTTGTTGTTCAAGCAAGAACAAATTTATACAAAAATGAAATTGTGGATTTTGAAAGATCATTTTTAAATAATCTTTTAGCTGGGAAAAAATTAATGACAATTATCACCATAGTTGTAAATGTTGAGTTGCGGTTTTGCGTAACTCCAATTAAATGTGATGTTCTTAGGTTCAAAAGGAAATGGAACCCCTTGACTTTCCAAAATCTTGTGTCCATGTATTGAATTTTTTATTAGACTCTGACCCTTGAATGAAAATCTAATTGGTGTAATTTGGAAGAAATGTTTGCCAATCTTGCTCCTTAAATTCCCAAGTGTTGTAGTGTAATTTTCTATGTAAAGTTGACGCACATCTTCACTAATGTGTTGGTATCCTAAAACAAGGTCGCAATTAACAACTTTTCCAACGTTCGTAAGTAGAACATCCCTATAGTCTTTGATGTCCACAATACGTGTCAACTTTGTATCGTCATAGTCATCTTCATTCAGATTTCGAGAGGTTCTATTTGAAATTGTAAACGAGTATCTATTACTCGTAGAAGACATCTTTTTGTAAAATCTATTCAAACTTGGTGGATCGCCCATTGTCCAAAGGAGTGACTCTGAAATTGATAGAATTAAAATAGTAAATAAATAATAATTGAAAATAAACAAGAATTAAAAGAAATATTCTACGATGATATTATTATTAAAAGAAATAAACGGACTAAAGTTTATTTATTATTTTACTTTATTAATGATAATACTTACAATGATATTATTTGTTTTCAGTAGTCCCTTAAAGCTGAAATATTTTCCATATTTATTGGAAGCTGGAAGTTTTTCAGATTTTGTTGTTCAAGCAAGAACAAATTTATACAAAAATGAAATTGTGGATTTTGAAAGATCATTTTTAAATAATCTTTTAGCTGCTAAAAAATTAATGACAATTCTCACCATAGTTGTAAATGTTGAGTTGCGGTTTTGCGTAACTCCAATTAAATGTGATGTTCTTAGGTTCGAAAGGAAATGGAACCCCTTGACTTTCCAAAATCTTGTGTCCATGTATTGAATTTTTTATGAGACTCTGACGCTTGAATGAAAATCTAATTGGTGTAATTTGGAAGAAATGTTGGCCAATCTTGCTCCTTAAATTCCCAAGTGTTGTAGTGTAATTTTCTATGTAAAGTTGACGCACATCTTCACTAATGTGTTGGTATCCTAAAACAAGATCGCAATTAACAACTTTTCCAGCGTTCGTAAGTAGAACGTCCCTATAGTCATTGATATCAACAATACGTGTCAACTTTGTATCGTCATAGTCATCTTCATTAAGATTTCGAGAGGTTCTATTTGAAATTGTAAATGAGTATCTATTACTCGTAGAAGGCATCTTTTTGTAAAATCTATTAAAACTTGGTGGATCGCCCATTGTCCAAAGGAGTGACTCTGAAATTGATAGAATTAAAATGGTAAATAAATAATAATTGAAAATAAACAAGAATTAAAAGAAATATTCTACGATGATATTATTATTAAAAGAAATAAACAGACTAAAGTTTATTTATTATTTTACTTTATTAATGATAATACTTACAATGATATTATTTGTTTTCAGTAGTCCCTTAAAGCTGAAATATTTTCCATGTTTATTGGAAGCTGAAAGTTTTTCAAATTTTGTTGTTCAAGCAAGAACGAATTTATACGAAAATGAAATTGTGAATTTTGCCAGATCATTTTTAAATAATCTTTTAGTTAGGAAAAATTGGCTGTCAAATATGAAGGGAAGAAAATATCATATAACTAAATTTTTCGGCACTTTGAAAGACAAAGAATTAGCGACAAATACACATTTTACGCTTTTTTATTTGGCACGACACTTGTTTGTGCATTACAATGAGTGAGTGTTGAAAGAGAATATACAAATAATAGACATGGGCGAAGGGCAACAAACCAAATATCCCTCCAACAAGTGGTATCAGAGCCGATGGTTCGGCTGAGACTCGATTCTTGCGCGACAACAAGTGGTATCAAAGCTGAAACAATCGGTTGGGACTCAGCATGGGTGCCCCAACAAGTGGTATCAGAGCCGATGGTTCGGTGGAGACTCGATGGGATACGCGTGGGCAAAGGGCAACAGACCAGATTTGTGCCCCAACAAGTGGTATCTGTCGATGGTCGGCTGGGACTCGGTAGGATAGGCGTGCATAGGGCAGCAAGCTAGATTTGCACCCTAACAAATGGTATTAAAGCCGATGGTTTGGCTACGACTCGATGGGATAGGCATAGATTAATTTACTTCAATAAAATGAAAAAAAATAAGAAAAAAACATGTTTGACTCTAAAAACATAGGCTCTTCGTTAGTCACATCTCAAATTCCAAACTTAAACAACATTTCATTAATTATTTTTTCTAAGCCATTGTTGTAGATTCTAGAATTAGGGATACGGTCTACGGATTTTTAAAGTTTAATTGGTTATAGGGGATGAGTGTAAAAATTTAAAATATGATAGATAATCATTAAGAGGAATAAAAAATTGTTGCGTTTCATAACACTTGAAGAGGAATGGCAACGGGTGAATTGGGGCAAATTTGTATTTGAAATCCACCACAAATGACGGATTAAATTTTAAAAAAAAAATAACTATCATGCTAAGTCACAAAAGACAATGCGAGAAAAACAAAAACAAAAAACAGTCTATAATCATCCCCTCCAATCCATACACCAAATGGAATGAAGTATATCTAATCTAGTTGAAGATAGAATCAAATGTGTTAAACAATATGGAACAGATCTCACTGGATGCGAAATCGGAAGACGTGGATACAGTAAAATGGATATCAGTTATGAAGAGAAGGGGATTGTGTTGATGTTTAAGATGTTGTTTCAACTTTCAAAATTTATTCATTGTGACGATGTTTAAGATGTTGTTTATGTACAAATAATGTTTGCCATGAGATAAACATATTGTAATGTCATAAGGGTTTAGTCCAATTTGAGTCTCAGTTGTAAGTTCTTGGTAACTAAATGGACTTGATTTTATTTATTATTTAACTTTATTAATGATAATAATACTTACAATGATATTATTTGTTTTCAGTAGTCCCTTAAAGCTGAAATATTTTCCATGTTTATTAGAAGCTATAAATTTTTCAAATTTTGTTGTTTAAGCAAGAACAAATTTATACGAAAATGAAATTGTGGATTTTGCAAGATCATTTCTAAATAATCTTTTAGCTGGAAAAAATTGGTTGTCAAATATGAAGGGAAGAAAAGATCATATAACTAAATTTTCGGCACTTTGAAAGACAAAGAATTAATGACAAATACACCTTTTACGCTTTTTCATTTTGAACGACATTTATTTGTGCATTACAATGAATGGGCGTTGAAAGAGAATATACAAGGAATAGGATGGGGCACAGGGCAACAAACTAAATTTGCCCCCAACAAGTGGTATCAGAGCTGAAACCATCGGCTGGGACTCGGCATGGGTGCCTCAATAAGTGGTATCAGAGCCGATGGTCCGGCTGAGACTCGGTGGGATAGACGTGGGCAAATGACAACAAGCCAGATTCGTGCCTCAACAAGTGGTATCTGTAGATGGTTCAGCTAAGACTGGGTGGGATAGGCGTGCGCAGGGCAGCAAGCTAGATTTGCGCCCTAACAAGTGGTATTAGAGTCGATGATTTGGCTTGACTCGGTGGGATATGCCTAGATTAATCTACTTCAAGAGAATGAAAAAAAATAAGAAAAGAAAAATATGTTTGACTCTAAAAACATAGGCTCTTCTTTAGTCACATCTCAAATTCCAAACTTAAAACAACATTTCATTAATTATTTTTTCTAAGCCATTGCTGTAGATTCTAGAATTAAGGACACAGCCTAAGGAGTTTTAAAGTTTAATTCGTTATAGGGGCTGAGGGTAGAAATTTAAAATATGATACATAATCATTAAGAGTAACGCTTGTAGTTCAACATGCAATGTGTAAGGTGTTAGCTTGAGTTTTTTACTTGTTGCATCATTGACTTTATTTCTAAATTGATTTACTTGTTAATGATGCTTCCCAAATTTATTACTACCTCGACCGCTTAATATGTTGTTGAGCAATCTAAGATTTTCATTCAAGCAAATTGATTTCCTTTAACTGCATTATTTAGGCATGATTTTATTTTTTTATTTAATTTTTTAGTCCAAAAGTTAAACTTGAAATGAATAAGCCATTTGATTTGATATTATGTTTTCCAGTCACAATTTTTTTTTTCAAAAGGTAAAATTGTATTGCTCAATGTGTTCTTGGATATCAAAGGTGTCTTAAGAGCTGTAAGCCCCAACATCAACAAACTCGAGTTAACATAGAAAGAATAAAACTCAATTTCACCGTGTAACTAAGATCTTCATTGCCATCGCATCAATTTTTGTTACCTTGTTGAAAATTTTGTTATTGTGCTCCTTCTACACCACCCAAGACAAAGCAAAATGATCAATTTTCATCCAATTTTTTTTTTTTTTCATGAGATGATGTTTTCCATCCCATGTGCAACCCAAAGAGTCCAATGAGGTGCATCCACAATTTGTTAACCCAACTATAATGGAGGAAAAGATGAATTGAATCCACCGACTCCGCATCATATAATCAACACGAAACATCCAATTCCATTCCCTGAGATTACCCTAGTGGAAAGTCTTTCCCGCATAGCGTTCCACTTGAAAATGAGACCTTAGGCAGGACTTCAATCTTACAAACCAACTTTTAAAAAAGTACAATACTTATTTGGCAGAGCCCTAGTGTAACATGAATTTAGTGAACATCTTTTTACTCTTATCTTCCTTCAAGCCCATTTATCATCTTCATCATCCAATTGGATATCATTTAACACCCCAAACAACATCACTAACTCACTCAGTTACTCCATAAAAAAGGTCCACCCTTTGGAGATGCAATCCTAGTTCATAACCCCATTAACCTGACCTCTAAACTCTGCCAACATCCCATGTTTTTCATTTCATAGTACATACAATTCGGAAACTAGTGTTTGAACATCTCATCACCAATCCACATGTAGGACCATGATTTTACCTTTTCACCTTTTCCTATTACTACTACTCCTTGTAGAAATTCTTCATTGTAGTTGGAATTGTTCTTCCATGTGCTAGTACCATATGGCACTGGAATCCAACTAGATTTCAATGGTGCATAGTTAGCTCTAATTACCTCTTTCAACAAAGATTCCTCCATGCCATATATGCACAACCATACTAAAAAAATAATATATTCATGGTCGGATTCCAAGTCCACCCACATCTTTAGAAAAACAAACCAAATTCTAACTCATCTTATGAAATACTTTATCTTCTTCGCTACCACACACAAAACTTCCTTGTCAAAAGGGACTATGATAAGGTTTCAAAGGTTCCTACATATCAATAATAGTGTTGGGAATAAATCTGACCAAAGGACACAAGGCCCTTCTCGGATTTTTTTTTGAAAGACGAGCATGGTTTTATTGGATCGCATAACCATTAAATGCCTCAAGCGGGGTTCAAATACTGGACTTGTAATTCCATTCGTCACAAGTCTACCAGCTGAGCTAGTACCCCGTTGGCCCTTCTCAAACCTTTTGAGTGAAGAAAAACACTGATCTAACTCATAAGCTACTCCAATTCTATTAAAACAATCAAAAAATCCCTCAATATCTCTATCATATGATCCGCTTCCACTTTTTTCATTTGCAATTTAAGGAAACATTTTTTGAACTAAAGTTAGAATTTCATCTTGAGAAGTTTCCTCGGATTCACTTGTAGGGCATGTCAAATCAATTGCATCTTATTGTCCCATATACATTAAATAGTCGAGATGAGGGCAATTGCATGGGAGATGAGGGCACTCATGCAGTTAAATAGTAAATCCCTTTCATTTCTAGTTACTACTATCTCTATTTTGTTCATGATCGATTTATGGTGTCACAATTTGGAACATTGAGGACAATATTCGATTTAGGTTTGAGGGTAACTTTACAAATCGAGGTGTCTCATTTGAATAATTTTCCAAAACATTTAGACTATTTAAAAAATAAATTCTTTGTAGTCCGAGTATTGATTATCTATTTGAGATTAAGTTTCATAACCCCCCACCACCACCAATTTATATTTTTTGTTTTTAAAATCTTTTATTATTTAAATTAAGAATAATCAAGTTGATTTACAGTTTTGAATACAAAATTAACAAACTAAAGATATGATATGATGAAGGCTGAAAATCTTTGAAAATTGGGTAAATGAAAAAGTCTATAAACAAACCTCTAGTGGTAAGAAGAAAGGTGGAGGATCCTCTATATTAAGATATAGCATGAACTCCATAACTTGATTTCCTAATTCTTCCTCTATGGCCTCGCATAAAAAAAAGACATATTTGTAAATGAAGTTGGTTGCTATTGATAAGCAAAAGGAGCGACATTTTCAAAACAACAATTCTAAATGTCGAGGAAGCCAGCGAGGAAATTAGCGAGGTGGGGCCGTCCATCCCCCCGGAATGTGTGCCGTCTGATTTCATGCGCGCATCTCAGGGGATGGACAGTCCCCCCCTCGCTAATTTCCTCGCTGGCTTCCTCGACAGCTAGCCTCACTCTTTTCAAAATCTAAACTATATAATGATTGAAGGGTTGAATAAACAGTAAATTTTGTATTCAATCTGATTTTTCATTCCAATTAGGTCCCTATCTAATTCTAAGTTTTACAATCTTATTCAGAAAAAGACAAAATCAGCTGGGTGTGTTTTTTGTTCTGTTTCATATTTAGTCCTAAGCTATTTAATTCAATTAGTGATGTCCCCAAAAATCTTAATAATTTTTAAATTGATCCTTCACTCTGATATTACGCATATGAGGAATTCTAAATGTCGGGGAAACGGGCGAGGAAATGGGCGAGGGAAGGGACGTGGCGGGGTGGGGACCGTCCATCCCGCTCGAGATGTGCACACCAAAAATGATGGCACGTATCCCGAGCAGAGTGGACGGTCTCCACCCCGCCACGTCCCTCCCCTCGCCCGTTTCCTCGCTGTGTAGAATCACTGTGCGCATATTACAAATCTGCTCTCGAATTGGGTAAAACCCTAATATACCTCTAAGGAGAACTATTGGGCCTTTAACAATGGCTCTAGGCTCTAATTTTAGCAAACCACTAAAAAAAAAAAATTCTATATATCCTTTTTTGTTTCATATATTTTTATTTTTTCAATAATTTTATAAAACATTGTTATGTTGTACAATTTGTTTAACTTATAAATCCTTTATTTATTTATTTTAAATTTCAGTAAAAATTGCTATCCAAATTCTCTAATTTTTAACTTATAAAACATTGAATAAATATACATGCGTGTAGTGTGCATCGACACACTAGTTATTATAAGGAAACCAATAAAAAGCAAAGCCTTAGTACTAAAAAAATAAAATAAGAATAATAGCAAACTGACGAATGTGCCATGGTTCTTGTAGGTCTGGGGTTAAGTTCATTGTCTGGGTTGCATTAAGAAAACACCAAACATTTTATGCAGTGGTATAAGAAAAATTCTAATTATTGAGGGAAATGGCGAGAAAAACAGTGAGGGACTCCACAGGGGGAGGGGAGCTGTCCATTCCTTTGAGATGAGCGTTTAAATTTTTGAGATGCGTGCATTGAAAAGTCAAATGCGCATCCAGAGGGAGATGGACGGCTCCCCCCACCCCCTTCCCCCTGGTGGAGTCCCTCGCTGTTTTCCTCGACAATTAAACGGGTTCGTGGTACAAAAGTTGCTACACCTCTTTGAAGCAACTGGGATAAGAGTTGAGCCACTCCCAGTCAGCTACCTCTCCATACAAGAAAGTGCAAGATCACCTTTCAAAACAATCTCCATCTATTGTTATTGAATCTGTCCTAAAAATAAAAATAAAAAAATCCAAATTAGTGAAAGTGATGGAAATTGGATCTAGTCTTGGTGAGCTTGCTTTGATAGATATCCTTGAAATAGAAGTATTGAAACAGAGGAGAGGATATCTTCATGGATTAGATATATAAGCATCAGATCAAATTGGGCTGGCTCTTTTTGTTTTCAATAAAGATGATCACCCTGATTAAGACATATACCAAATGCGGGCTCTTAAATCTCAATGCATGCACCCCATGGTCCAATCCACATCAAGGATAAATCAGTGATCATGTTACACCATTTAGTTCTTCTTGTTAGGGATGATATCTGTTAGCTCCAGCATAAAAAATGAGCCTTCTCACATAAGGATTGCTGCTTCAGAAGCATATAACTCGGCCATATTGCTATGTGTGACTTGCGGGTGAATTTTGCAAGCCAATCTTGCCAAAATTCTTCCAAACTTCTCTTTTGCTAACACTCTAATAGCACCCTTTTAAAGAGTATGATCAAAGCTAGCATCAAATCACTGCGGGGGCCTGGTTACCTCTCCATAAGAATTGAAGCTTGAATGTCATGTGCTCATTCTGAAAACAAAAGCGAGGTATCATCAATGATTCATCAGGATTCGCTTGTAATTCTTCGAAAATATATGCCCTTATCAAGTCCTGAATGTTCTACTCAACCCAATCTTGAATCATATAATAGCAAGTAACCCATTTGGGACAAGTTTGGCTTTAATGGAAAAAATTGACTTGTGGTTGAAACAGTTGAAAAGTGCTGATCTTTACTCTGGAAACTTTTTGTGGGGGCTGAAAGGGGTGAGAACTTCTTGTTGTGCCCCAGATACCCAAATTATCGACGTCATCAAGACTCAAATTGGAATGGGGGTTGAGAGGGGTGACAACTTCTTGTGGCTTGAGAATGGGGTCTTCTAATTTTGCAGCAGAGGTAGTAGTAGTAGTAGAAGTTAAATCATTAAGAGAAGAAACAACAAAGAGAGACGGTGAAGAAGAGTTGAGAGATCCGTTGAAGGAAAGTGTTGTGGTTTGGTGTTGATGATGATTATAACGATGAACGATTGATGATGATGACGCTGTTGTGTTGATGATGATTATAACGCAGGTTTGTTGATAAGCTTTGGAGAGGCTCTACTCTCTATCTTCTTCCTTATTCTTCTTCTTATTTGGGTTTATCTCTCTCTTTTCTCTCATCTTACTACAAACCTTGTATTTCTGCGGCAATTGTTCGGATCCACAATGGTTAATGACGTGGATGTCCACATCAATATGGTTACTAAACATGTTTGCCTAGCTCGACTCTTTTTATGTGTGGTGTTATTAGAAGTATGGGGTGGTAGTGTTCATAAGTTGTATTCGCTCTGTAGCTAGGGATGACAGCGAGGCGAATTTTCCTGGATATCCGCCCCACTCGCCCCGTTCAAAGCAATTTTGGTTATGGCTAAATGAAGATTGGGGCGGATACGAATATCCAAACTGTATACGTTTATTAATTGAGGCGGATACGAATTTGGCCATATCCGCATTTTACTTAAATAACCTTAAGCCATTAAGAGACTCTAACCATACACAAATCTCCGCACCACTTTCCACCTCTTTGCATCTCACTCTCGCCTGTGCGCTCTCTTCATCTCCCTTTTCTCATCTTCTTCTTCCCCTCTTCTCATATTATTCACAAAATATCTTCTTCTTCCCCCCCTTCTTATATTTTTCATCCCCTCGGTCTCAGATTTGACAATATTATGAACTCATGAAGAAAGTTGTCAAGCATTGAATAAAGGAAGGTTTGAGGGAGGCAGGCAGGCTCAGGAAAGGTTGGATCGATCGGGCAAGGACAAGTGAAGGAAGCAAAGTGATGTTCACTTAATTATTACATAATATACCTCATAATTTATGTTTGTTAGTATTTCGAATAGCGTATTTTAGTTTAATTATTTTATTTTTATAGGATTTGGAGTTTGAATAACAAAAGTACGTTAGCGTGGCGAATTTGGAAATTCATAGACAAATTGGCGAATTTGTTAGTATTACATAATATACCTCCTAATTTATATTTGTTAGTATTTCGAATAGCGTATTTAATTTAATTATTTTATTTTTGTAAAATTTGGAGTTTGAATAACAAAAGTGCATTAGCGTGACAAATTTGGAAATTCATAGACAAATTGACGAAGTGGAGCGGGAGACACTAAAGTCAAAGATTAAGAGAATCAAAGAAAAATATAAAGAAAATTAGTTTTGAATTTTTGGTGAAACAAAGAAGTAGTATGGATGAACATAGCCAAACCCACCTTTTAAGGGGTGGGACTCATTTGTTTGCAAATTGGGCTTCCAAATTCCATTGGGGTCCAAATTAGGTTGGGTTTTTTCATTTGTATTGGGTATTTTTGGTTTTCAATTGGACTTCTAAGAAGGTTTTTTCTCTTTACAATAGATACAACAAGAAAGAATACACAAAAAAAGAGTTTTGTTTTTCTTGGAACCAAAAAGAGCAACACGAGAAAAAGAGAACAGCGAAGAGTTTTTCTCTAGGTCAGTATGAGAACCAGCATTTCCTTTTATCTCTCCCTCAAAAAACAAAAACAAAAAACAGAGCATTCCTTTCTTCAACTCAAACAATCTTACAA
Organism: Berberis vulgaris; assembly: GCA_963556465.1. NCBI lineage: Eukaryota > Viridiplantae > Streptophyta > Magnoliopsida > Ranunculales > Berberidaceae > Berberis > Berberis vulgaris. The sequence goes on from OY747133.1 coordinate 83,555,900, forward strand.
ATGAACTTGAATGCGGTATGGCTGTCTACGCAGACCCGGAGGTTCTTCTTAACCCTAATGGGTGCCCCTGCTGGTGTAGCAATGAGTCCAAACGCCACTGCAAGCCTCTCACTGTGCTGGTAGAGAAGGATCTGCTTTTGTTTTATGTCCACATCATGAAGAACAGTTTCCACCATTGTGCTGGTGTAGCAATGAGGGTGTCTGAAATGAATAAGCCACGGCATTAAACAGAAGTTCAAGGAAAGAGTTTTTCATTACCCAGATATGCTTATAAGCACATACTAGCCCAGATAACATTTGTGAAGGACATAATCTCTAATCAAACTGACTTTGTATGGGATACTGCATAATGAAAAGGATTGAATTCCAAAGCTGAATCAGAGCATAAATGCAGTAACCACAGTTCATTTCAGAAAAACATTAATTGTGTGCATTCATAATTTGATTTGAACTGTAACCTCAAAGCCTGCTGCGGCCTTCATGGATGGAAAATTTTCAAACTACCAACATTTCAAATACTTGAGTGAGCAGGAAAATTTTTATGTTTATCACTTTAAAAAAAATCCAACACCGCGATTCAAATGTACGTATCATCAAGTGACCCCAAATTCAAAACAGAAATAAATAACAAAATAACAAACAAGAATAAATAAATAAAAATCTTCGAATGCAACATGAATTGGAAAAGAAGTTAATGCAGAAACAGTGTCAGTACTCTTTTGATTATAAACGCTATAATATCAATAGAAAAACCCCATTGAACATGATGATTCAGGAGAAGTGTTGAGGTATTTGAGTATGGTTAGTAAGGTGAATTTGGAAATTTATAGACAAATTGACGAAGTGAAGCGAAAGACACTTAAGTCAAAGATTAAAAGTACCAAAGAAAAAAATAAAAAAATTTAGTTTTGAATTTTTGGTGAAACAAATAAGTAGTATGGACGAACATAGCCAAACCCACCTTAAGAAAGACATACCACATACCATCATGGAACTTTCAATTCTATTTATCTACAGGTATTTTAGATTTTTTTTCAATTCTATTTCTCTATATGAAAATTTTCAACGCTTTCCCTTATTGTTTAAATAAAAATTATTATTTAGGCGAAAATACTCAAATGATAAAAAAATACTTATCTTTGCCCTTTGGGAGAACATCATCCAAAAACCTTTTACTTATCTAAAAAATTCTTTGGAAGATTAGTGATTAATTAAGTTTGGTGACGTCTGGTTCCAACACTGAAATCCATTATTTTAGCAATAAGTTGCAATTAGGGCCTACCCTTTAAATTGAAATCCATTGAAATCCATATTAAATTGGATTTTTTCATTTGTATTGGGTATTTTTGATTTCCAATTGAGTTTCTAAGAAGGTCTTTTCTCTTTACAATAGATACAACAAGCGAGAAGATACAACAAGCGAGAATACACAAAAGAAGAGTTTTGTTTTTCTTGGAACCAAAAAGAGCAACACGAGAGTTTTGTTTTTCTTGGAATTAGCGTGGTTTGGTCAAGCGTTTGTGTTAAATGCAGAGAGTTTGAATCTATCTAAGGATCTCTGACCTAAGGATCTTTGTCTAGATCTAAGTAAACAACTATCGATCTGATATTTCTTTCATCAAGAACCCTAACCCTTGGTGATGGTAAAGATGGATACAGAGCATGATCTTTCAACGTCGTCGATGAAGATGGTGAGCAGGAAGAGGAAGAAATATGATGATGATGATACCGAGGATCAAACGAACAATAATGAACAAGTGAAGATATACATTTGCGGCAGCGTAATCCCTACAGGTGAAATAAGGCAATTGGTCGAGTGGCATGTTTTTGACGGAAGCAGAAACAGAGAGGAAGCAGTAGTAGTGGCGGGTGTAGGTGAAGATGGTGTTATTGACAGCCCCTTGTATTCTGAAGAACAAAATCTTTCGTCAAAGGCCAATATGTACCTAAACGATTTTGGTTGCGCTGTTGTAAACGACGATATATACATCATTGGGGGCGACAATCAAGATTTTAAGGGCTCTTTTGGCATGTATAACTATAGTTCACGTAGGCGCTTTGATGAAGAAACCATATTTCCTCTCAGCAATAAGGTCAGAATCTTCAACACTGTGTCTAAAAATTGGCGTGATTTCAACCACCTAATGATAACAGGGAGGACAAAGCCTGTAGTGGTTTATGTAGTAAACAAGTTGTTTGTCTTTGGGAGCTTTTTTTCTTTTCTAGGCCCATTGTACCCTGAACCATGGGCTGAGTACTACGATTTTGGTGAATGCGGATGGTTACCCCTTGAAAACATTCCTAAAGAATTTGATAAATCTCGCATGGCAATTGGCCATGCAATTATTCCTCACACTAATCACTTGTTATTATGGTCCTTCCGTTCTTTCGCTTTGTTCAATGCAAATGATAATACTTGGCTGGCATCTTTGCAAAACCAAACACTAGAAAGAGGTGTATTTAGTCCCCATGTCGCCACTGTTGCAGCAAATTGTGGTAGTATTTTGTATTGGTTTTATGGACACAGCTTGTTTGCTTATGATTTAATGGAGAATAAAAATATACCTTCTTCTGATCTTGGTGGTGATGGTGCTCCGCTCTTCACTTTTCAAAAACCTTGGGACGGTCCAGCATTTGTTGCTTCTTGCGATATTGTTACTGCACCTCATCTGATTTCTACTAGGAACAAGGAGTTGTGTCTTATTTGGTTCGACATACTCTCTCAATGTATTTGTTGCACTGAATTTCTACTACAAGAAGAAAAAGATAAAATCACCTGGTCTGGGACACATCATTACCATCGTCTATCTCGTGGAAATCATGAAGGTTATTCTGAGATTACTCATTGCATTCCAGTGTGAGTATCTCTCCAATCCTATCTTTCCCTTTTTTTCTTTTCTTTTCGTTGTTGTCATTATCGTCATTATTATTATTATTATTATTATTATTATTATTATTATTATTATTATTATTATTATTATTATTGTTGTTGTTGTTGTTGTTGTTTTGTTGTCATTCACTTGCACCTTGAATGATCTTGAATTAATACTTGGCTTATTTATCCATGGGACTTATCTTCAAACGACTCGTTGCAAGGCTTATGCTTTATGGCTTGCTGTTAATGACTCAACAAGGATATGTCTTTTGTGTATTTGAGACTATTTGCAATTAACCCTAGCATTTGTTCTGTTATTTGTTTGTGGTCTGATTGTGATTAATTTTCCTCATCATTCATATGTCTATGTTCCCCATGCCGATAATTAAATAGAAAAAGATTTCTTGTGGGCAGACGAGGAAGGAAGTTGGTGACACTTCGTAAAGACAAAGTAGGTTTGAGAAGATGAATAATGCTCTTATAAAAATAATAGATGTGGAGGAGGATTATGAGGTTTAGTAGTATGATGTGGAAGTAATGCTCTGTTCCCAATTATCCATATTGCTTTATATGTTGATTTCCGATGTACAAAAGTCTCTGTGGGTTGATAGATGGTGTGGCTTAGGTGGGGAATTTATTGACAATACTCCGGGTACCGTTGGGGAATTAGAAGTGGGATAGTAGTGGTTCCTTCTTGATACCTTTGTTCAACAAAATACAGCTGATGAAGAGGAGTTGTATTCAAAGGCTAGAGGTAATTTCCCTGCCTCTATAGTGTGGAAGAAAGGTGTCCCTCCAAGTCTCCTTTGTATGAGAGACCTTATGGGACCGTGTTCCACAATGGGCCATTTTGATTAGAAGGGGATGGAGATGGATATGGAATGCCATATATGTCTTCACGAGTTGGAATCTCGAGATCACGTTCTTCATTGTAGGATATTTAGTTCAATTTGGTATCACTTCCTTCACGCTTGTGGGGTCTAGTGAGTGATGCCTCAGTCCATTGGGATTTACTTGGGTGGCATTGGTGAGCTTTCTCCAAGGACGAGGGGTGGTGTGGTTTGTGGGTAGGAGTAGGGCTTAGCCATAATTAATAGGAGTATTCACTAAACTGATTTTGGTAAGAATCCACGTACGGTATGACTTACAAGTTACAAAATTACTATGCGCAAAAGAAAATACATCAAATGTTGAAACTTCTAACTTCCCAAAGCTTAAATGCACGAAATCCTTACTCCTAGAGTTGGAAGCGTATGCATCAACACTACATGCTAATGCGTTATATATGCTTTATGACAAAGGTGTCTATAGTCCTACATTAGTTGCAAGATATTGTGTAGGGACTCACTTTTTATAACTAAGTTAAGGAATTTGTTAACATCATGATTAGTAAATACATTTGAAAAGCCTCCGACAAATGGACAGTGCCTTTAATGGCTTACATCTTTATAATTTTGTTTTTGGGTAATATTCCATTCATCAAAGTTGATGTTAAAATGTGAATATGTGAACAATACTAGCTAGTTGAGTAGTTTTCTCCTACGTAATTCAACCGTTGGTGCCTAACAATATCTAACAAAAAGATAAACTATAAAGTGTTTGATATCTCAAAAAAATTGATCCATGAAACTTTGATCAACAAAATAATACAAAGCAAAGCCTATATGTAAAGGAGAAAAAAAAATCATTCCACTAACTTATCCATTGCTATTTGTCCTAGCTAATGATCTCTTCAAGCTCTTGCCTCAAGAGAGAATAAAACATATTATGTCCATGCCGACCTCCTATTGTTGCTAAATTGTCAACAACCTTGTTGCATTCTCTGTAGATGTGACCCATGGAGAAACTATGTAATTGTTCTAGAGGGGTTTTGTTCTATGGTGAAACAAAAAAGTAATAATTTAAAAAAAAATCATAATTTTTTTTTCTAGAAAACCCTAAACAATTTCGAAAAAGTGTCCGCCGGAGCGGACCTAGGATCTACTTTTAGTCCAAAGGAGCTAAAATCTCGGCACAATATTTCTGACATTAATTTGCACTTCTCTAAAAAAAATAACTCAAACAAAGCAACAAAACATATAATTCATGTGCAAAATTGTCCTTAAAATGACGTTTTGACATATCACTAGAAGAGGTTTGACTACAGATTGTCGAATCAAGCTGCAAGTTTTACACATTATTCCTTATGGTAATACATGCAACTCTTCAAATTTTCAGATCAAATGGATTGTAAAAAGCTTAGCTCGTGTGTATCCGTAAAATGATGTTTTAACGTGTATCTTGAGGAGCGCTTGTCGAGTGGAGATAACACATTGTTCCTGGTGTTATTCCACACGATTCCTCAATTTCAACTCAAACGGATGAACGAAAAGCATAGTTCATGATCCTTGAAATTAGGTCAAAATTGAAAATTAATTGGGCCTTGGTTTTCTTATGAAAAATTTCTTAAAATCGGACATTTAGCCAAATTTCCTTTTACTCTCTTTGGAGTCTAGTCTTGTTTCCAGGGGCTATGCCACATTTGTCTTATAAGATACACTATCTCAATGTTGTTCGATAGAATCTCAGAAGATAGAATATTAGAAGTGGGCTCTCAGACATTGCCCTGCTTATGTCTAAATAATCTTCCTATTCCCCTGTCTCCTTGAATCCATCATTGTTGAGCTTGCAATAGCCTTGAGTAAGATGTTCCCACCAACAATACGTTGTTTGAGACTAGATAAGCATGGGATGAAGTCCCCATTGACTGCATAATCGATGTTCCAATGTATATATGTTCCTGATCCCAGTGACACTGTGGTATAGCAGGTCCCTGATCTTTCTCTTGCATTCGAATGACATTAGTCTTTCGTTGAATCGGTTCCTTTGAATCTCATCGATATTGATCTTATGATGTATCTTTGGAGAGAAGACCTGTTGGTGTTGCTAAAGATCTATCCCTATTCTCTTGGTTCTCACACAAGCAACAATAATATTTTGTAAGGATCAATATGTTAAAAAGCATTTTCAGTACTGAAGCGATTATGATTTTATCCATGCGAAGCGGCGCATCGATATGTAATAAGGTGTACACCTCAACTTTTGAGGAAAAAGAAAAATGATGAAAAATATTAAAAAAATCATAAACAAATTTAAAAAATATGAAACAATCATCAATGAAAGAGATAACATGAAACTAGTATAAAAACAGTCGAGATGTTAAATAATAAGAACAATCATCATGTGCATTATAGCCAACATTCAACTCGTAGGCACTGAAGCAATCTTTTGCTTCTTCACATCAATCGCCTTTTAAAACAGTGGTAAGGATATTCTTATAGCACAAGTTATTTTGAGTAGGGCTCACACTATGGATAAATATCCCTAATAAAAAATTATGTTGACCCATACTAATCCCAAATGATTGAAGCTATTAATCTATGCTCCATGGATTGTGCATATTAGAGTAAGCTCTCTCTTGATGGTGAAATTGCTCTTTGGACCACTCAACCATGTGACTTTTATCTTTTACACTTTTTATATCACTTCCTCTATCTGAGAGTGTTCTGAATAGAGTTCCAAACTTGTCTCACTTTAGGATCAATTGTTTTAAGGAGCATCTGCATGCCTTTCCTCATAATCTTACTCACTTTAGCATCTTCGGCTCTTCTCTTGATTGTTTTCTAAAATCACGTGAATAAAGCTTAAACTATCATAAATTGGAGAAATGAAGTATTTGTAAAAGTAGTGTAGTCAAGGCATTTTTACAGAATTTCGCCTCAAAGTGGGGCAATGTGGTTCGATGAAATCAGGCGTCCATCTCACCGCCTCAACTGCCTCGGACCGAAAATGGTCGCAGCCAGCCCATTTGCAACCCATTTTAAGCCCATTTGTAGCAAAAGAAGTTGCAACCCATTTTTAGGCCATTTTAAGCCCAATTGCAGCAAAAGAGGTTGCAACCCTTTCTATAATAGGGTTTTATGTTTCTTGGTGTAATACTTGTTGCTGTCGTCAGAGACTCAAGAGTCTTCATCTCTTCCTTGCCTTTAAATCAGGTATTCCCAAATAACAAATAAACAAGATAAAACGTTTTTTAAGTTTTGATAAAAATGTCACTTTATTTAAAAATATTTTTTGGATAAAACATATCAATAGATTTTTATGCTTTTAGAATACTAATGGTGATCATACTTGTGGATTTTTACCAACCATTGCAACAATTTCTTCTAACAAATGTTTAATATTCTTAAGTTTATATTTTTTTAAGATTATTGATTTTTAATGATCTAGTGGATATTTGCAAGTTATTTGACACTTATGTAGTGCATATTTTCGCTATGTTATTCAACTTTATTATATTTCGATTCTAGGTAAATGCGTTACTTTTTGTACATATTTGCTTATAGCACTTATCAAAATGATGATTTATATTACTATGTTTCAAATTTTTAATATATATTACTTATCAAAATGATGATGTACATATGTTTCAATTTATAATTAAAAATTTGTTAAGACCCCCTTTATAAAGTGAGGCGTGTTTTCAGGCCCGTCCGCCTCGCCTCCGTCTCAACACCTTAACTACAACGTGTATAAGCCTTGCATCAACTCAATCTCAAAACTCATGTTTAGGTTTCGAGGACTAAAACCAATATATCATCTTGTGCCTACTACATATCCAAGGTGTGTACCTTAACTAAAAATTACTTCTCTTTAATTTCTTAATAGCGTAATGAAATAGAAGTCATAACTGGAACTCTGGCGAGTCGGGTACAAGTATGTAAATGGTGGTCTATGTCTGTCATCTATTTCATTGCATTAGTATTTCATTGCATTAGTGGGGTCTGAAAGACCTGCATGAAATGATTTGTTAGGACCTTGAGAAACTTGAGTTCGAAATATCTCATAATACACTAGTACAGTATACCTTCATGAATCAGATTCAATCAAACCAAGAAAATATGTATAACCTGAATTATTAAAACATACCAAACTAGTTCATCTGTGCTATATATATTCTTCATTTCTTCTGTTTATGTTTCTGTTTGTCTCGTTATTTTTAAAAATACTTGCAGTGGATTGAAATCCAGTAGATCGAGCTAAACATCCATATCATTTTCAGGGTGACGCCTAAGAGTAAAATGCACCAATCTTCCAATGAAGGTGATACGGAACTTCAAAGATCGGGTATGGATAATTACCTTCTCCAATTTTGTGTTGAAACATTTTTTCTTTCTATTAAGTTGTGTTAATTATGTTTTATGACATGTGAAGACCCTGAATTTGGTGATAGAGATCTTCGAGTTGTGCATTCTAAGCTTCCCATGAAAAATATTGATGACGATAATGAGCGTTTCTTGAAAACGTTCGCCGACACAGTCTGCAACCAGATTTCAAAGTGTCTTAAAGAAGATAGTGAAAAAGAACGGAGTGAAAAAGAAAAAAGTGAAAAGGAACGGATGCTTGAGAAGGAAAGAGGAGAGCACAAAAAGAACATTCAGGTAATTGATATCTCAACTTTTAATCTTTACTTCTGTTATAATATTGTTTTTATAAGAAATACAATATATTGTATTGATAAAAAGAATAGAGGATAGCACTTGGCCCTACCCACAACAAGAAGTATACAATATATCCCCGGTGTTAAGTAAGCACTATATAATCCCAATTGATCCCAATTAAACATACTAGAAGAGAAATAAATTTCCCTTAACCTATCCCAATTACAATCCTAAAACCATAAAGTTACTTTGTTGTCAATCCATAAGCTTTCAACTGGCTTTTGAGCTCAATGGTTGAGCAGTGGCGGATGGTATTACTAGGTCACAGAGTTGAACCCAGCCGGCGGCATTTGGGGTGTGAGGGGTTAAGGGATAAAAGAAAAACCATGGGTTTTTAGCATATTTGAATATTCAATTGTTTCTTTATCTCCTAATTATCCATACTATAACATGAACCGCGTTCTGCCAAACCCATTTTCCGTAAGTAGAAAGATTATGAGGGGACGTGAAAGAGAATGTCAATGTTGAACCCACTCAAGAAAAGGAGCAAAAGAGGCTTGAACATGGAATTCAGATAGAGCTAGATTCCTTCAAAGTTATCTACATAATGCGATAATCGGGAATTAAGAGTCCTCGCTCATTAATACTATCCATCATAAGGACTTTACCATGAAGGACAAACCAAAGAAGGAATGTGACTCTTGGAGGGACCTCTTTCTTTCATTTTGCCAATCCCGTCATGAGTCATGGTCCCAAGGAGATGGGTAAAGGAGGTGGTAACTGTTTGAACCATTCCTACGCTGAGCAAGAAATATCTTTCCATTCCATAACTATTGTGTTTCTAAATCCAGGGAGATCGTATATGTGAGCCAACAAATTAGATATTTGAAAATTTTTCCAATCATTAAGGTTTTTTCTCGGCTGGAAATTCCAACTATTAATATTGCTATGGTCTAAGTCTTTCACCTTGTCATGCTTGTTATGAGCTGCATTATAGATGGCAAGGACGGAGGATCTCAAGGCACTCTCACCAATGATCCTAGAAATTATGGGCTTCAAAGGAGAAAGTGCAGGAACTGGGGAAGAGTCCCACTCATCAAAGAAGGTTGTGGAGGAGAAGGTGTGGTGGCATCAGAGAAGATGATGAATCAAATACTGGTGTTTGGAGAGCACCGCATTGAGGTGAGTGATAGGAAAGGAGATCACCGAGAGATTGGAGATGCTTGATCTGCACCGTTTTCGAGCATGTGTGGAGCTTGGAGGAACAAACACTCTTGGACATAAATGGATTGGGTTTCAGGCATAATGGATTGTGGAATAAAGGTGTGTACATAATGGATTGGGTTTCAGGCATGACCTTGGAGTTATTCGGTTTTGAAGACTTCTAGTGACCTAACAGTAAGTTCTTGGGTTGGCAGTTCTTTCTTCACCAGTAATTTAAGAAACACATCAATGGACTAAAACAAATGCTCTTTTCTGAATGTTTGGGATTACTCTCACTTTTGAAAGGTTTCATCTGACAAATTGTAGCTCTTAACCCATTCATTGGGAACTTCAAAAGTGGAGTTTATTTTATTTGATCCAGCCTGCATTATAACCATTGAAGTGATGAATGTATAATTAGTTCATCTTTTTAATCAAAACATATCGCCATACTTCTACATTTTGAAGATAAAAGGAAAATATTTTGGTGTTTAGTGTTTCCATTTTGGTTTTATGGCATCATAGATAAGAAACCAACAATAACATATAACAAATTATCCCAAAAGTTAATTTATTGTTCTCGTCATTGATGCCTCTGTTTGTAGGGTCCTGATGGTCTGAGATATTCCCTTTTGGTTTGAAGCTGGCTAAATCTCATATTTATATGCTATTGGTGATGTACTTGATAGTGATAATTGGGCCTCACTACTGGGGTGTAAGAAGGGTGCATTAGCTAGTATGTATCTCGGTCTTCCTCATGAGTGTTGAGTGCAAATTCAAAAAAATACAAGGGTGTGAGGAAGAAATTGTTGAGATCGTTGGGAGAATTGAAAGAAGGCTAGCTACATGGAAGAAGGAAGGGATATATTTCAAAAGCAGAACTCTTATTATAAGCATTATTACTATTTGTTGTGGCTTGCTATTACTCTATTGAATGTATATAAGATATTGGCCAACACTTGTACTAGCTTATTTTTTAATCACACGATTACCTAGTGTAGTTCCTTCGTTTTATAAAGCTTTGTATATATATCTATTTGTTTTGGCTTGCTATTACTCTATTGAATCTCATCCCTAAATTTGTAGAATGAGTCGATGGATGAATTTCTGACGAAACATAATATCAAGGAATTTGCAACTGTTTTTGCGCATATGAAGGTACATGACTCTTCCTTTTCCCATAGAAGAAAAGCATTTGCTCCAATGTTTCTATATGTATTCTCAAACCTCAGTCAGTTCTTTCTAATTGATTTGTTGTCGTCGTTTTTTTGTAGATAAAAGACCCGTATGATATGGAGAAACTGATAGAATGTGAAATGAGGGAATACGGTCTTCCAAGGGTAAAACTAGCCATTGATATTGATATTATCTGTTATTGAATTGTATTTAACAATTATTTTCCAGTGCTCTTTTATAATAATGACTGGTCCCATGCATTCTTGATTCTGAGAACTAATGCTTTAGAAACTAATACGTACTTGATGTTTAATTATTTTCCTTGAAAACATTTGAAAAAAAAAACAGTTGACTATAGTCTAAGCAAAGAAAAACACAACTGATACTGGGCTCAAAAGTTCAAGAGCTGCTCGTCATTCAGTTGCTTTGATTTTTGCCCATCGATACATTCTTGATTCAGTTGCTTTGATTTTTGCCCAATATCTTATATATTTTTATTTGTTTTTTAGCACTTCCACCTCTGTATGCAAGACGTATTATCTATATTTATTGGATCTTGACTGGGTTTATTTTGAAATTCAATGTTTTAATATTTATTTATTATTATCGCTATTAAATATTTTTTTTTTGCCTGAGTGAACAAGACCGCAAACTTGGGTTTGGGGGGTGAGGGGGAGGGGTGTGATGAAAATACAGAATGGATAACTATTATTTCACGAATTTTAGATCTGCATTCTTTGAAATGGATTACAAAAGTATTGTGGTGTCTGATTGATAAAGTTTTAGTTTGAGAGAAGGGTAAGTACTTCTGATGTTGAAACCACTGAATTTTGATTAGTTTTACAAGTTTCTCGCTGCGCTGCATTATCTGTGTAGGAAGTGTAAATATTTTTTGTCACATTCTCCCTTTGTAGTATCAAAGATCATTTTAGTACAAGGAATCAAGCAAAATTTCGCATGCAAACTTGCTAAATCATAGTAGTTAATATTTCCTCAATCAAACATGCAAGCGTAGTTTGTATCCTTAAAAATGCCCATGATATTATTTCGCTAACGTGATAAATTTTCATTCAGTGGTTTTTTTTTAAAAAAAATTCACTCATCCTTATAAATACTTACATGTAAGATTTTCTGGTGTCAGGCTTCTTGGGTCAAGTTGGAGGCAGCTATGGGAAGGTCTATTGCAGTTTGTGCCCAGATGGATTAACTTTGTAGGATGGTGGTGTAGGTAAAGCATTCTTGCCTTTTGCAATTTTTATGATAGAGAGAGAAGGGTCAACTAGTAGTCTCTACAATTGGATTTTGTATATTTTTTAGCAAAATGTTTATTGCTTTATTTTTTAGCAAAATATTTTTGCTCGAGAGGAGCAGTTCTACACTGCCTGGTGAGCAGTGCCTGGATGGTACCAGGCACGTGGAACCCTTGACAAAAAAAAAAAAAAAATCCTCCTAAAAAACGCAACCCTTAGGGCTCAAAACTCCCGTCGTCCCTCCTCCTCCTCCAACTCCCGTCGCCTTCCTCCAGGCTTAGATTGCAAAGGCGCAGTATAGTTTAAGGGACTTTGAAGAAGTTGAAATAATCTTCAAGGAATTACAAGAAAATGATCCTTACCGGGTTCCAATGGAAACTCCAGTCATGGATTCAGGAGAGAAGCGTCTCAACGAGCTTGGGTACAAGCAAGAACTAAGAAGAGAAATGGTATTTTTTATATGGGTTCTTTACACTTATTACTTGTTTAGTTCTTTCTGTTATAGTTTTGCTAACAAGAGCTAATATGAAATAAATGCGATTTTTATTTTTTTCATTTGATCCGCCTTCTTATTTCTTTTGTTGGATGTTGAGTTTGGTTGAGAATTGAAAGGGGTATTTTTGTGGATTTGTTATATAGAACTAGGAACTTAGAAAAGAAGATCAATCTGAATTCAGGAATTTTTTTTCTAGGATTACTTATTCATTCAATTATTTGATAATCTTCAGGATTTTTTTTTTTTCTAGGATTACTTCTTCATTCAATTATTTGATAATCCTATTGACATGGGTGTTTGTTGGATTCACGATTCAGACATTAAAACAGTGGCAATTTCATTCTCAACGATGACACTTTTCACTGGAATCACTCCATTGTATGGATCAAGTCTGCTCTATGCAGGGCCAGCTAGCCTTGTTTGGGGATGGGTTGTAGTCACATTCTTCACTTGGTTTGTTGGGATTGCAATGGCTGAGATCTGCTCCTCTTTCCCGGTTTGTTTCTTTACAATTCTTTACATTCAATTTGCAATCTCTATTTTGTACCATTTAGGATTGAGAGTCAATGATTAGACCAACTGATCTTGTATTGCACACAACAAATGTCTCATAGGGGCTATTGTCCGGTGTTGCTGGGAGGATATGTATTTTGGTGAAGAGTACTATGGATTAACATTTATTATCAAAAATTGTATCTATCCTTAATTGGAATCAATCCCCAAATATGAATGCAAGGAGCTCTTTTTAGAGCATCTCCAATTGAGAGACCCCCAACCCCTTCTCATCAGAGGGATTTAGTGCTCTAGAGTTTCCCCATCTTCCCTTTCCCACAGTCCCCATTCTTTAAAAAATTCGGGCTCTAGTTGATTTTGAGTAGAAGATTTGTTGCACGAGTTCCCACTCTTAATATCTGACTCTAGTTTTACATTGAAGGGGCCAACTGCATTTTCAAGGCTTTTTTTAGGATCAACCTTTGAAACTGGGAAAATTATGGGGTTTCGCTTGATCTTGGTGAGCTAACATTGCAACCCTACACCCCAAACCGCCCAGAGACTGAAACAGATTCAGGAACTAGCATCTTGCATTGAGTTCAAATAGTTGACCACTTTTACTAGTTTATATATTTATGTTTTAATTCTCAGCTGAATTTCACTGCAGAAATGAATGTTTTTTCACATTCCATTGCATTTTGCAAGTTATCTTATTAAATTTCTTGTTCCTTCTTACAGGGTGCAAGGAAAACCGGGCTGCCGGAGTGTTGGATAACTTTGCCGAGGGTGAGAAGTATGCTGAGAACCCACTGAGAAAGTTCGTTCGTAACAAGTCTCCTCAGATTATGCCAAGCATCAACAACTTCTTCACCAACCCTGAATAAAGCTTACTCAGTTTTATTAGTAATGCTGTTAAAGACCCTGTGTTCCAATGTTTCCTATCATTGTGATTGTGTTTGGCACTGATTTACAATAGCTCTTGTGGCTGCGACTTAAAACTAAACTCTCAATAATGAGACTTGGTAAACAATATGATTCCATTTGATTTTCCCAGTTTCTATGGTAAACATTATGATTCCATTTGATATTCCCAGTTTCTAGTACCATTCCAAGTTGGTGGATAATGTTGCACTCTGTCTCATTCTTCAGGTTGTGGATACCTTCTACTTATATTGATAATAAGGCTGTGCCTCGTTTCTTTGCATTTTAAAGTCCTATATTGTTGTTGCATATTGTACAAAAAAAGTAAATGATGCGTTCAGCATGGAATAATCATATGATATCTCCAAAGATTGGAACAACTTAATTTAGACATGCGATACCTATATAGGACATGCATTTTAAAGTCCTATATTGCAGTTGTGGATACCTTCTACTTAGAAATGTGATAGCATAGCAGTGCACAAATGCAATCAACTGTTCTCTCGTCTACATTCAGTTAAACCTTACACTGATGATCATCAAAACATTTATCAATTGATTGCGAAGTCCATCTACTCCTATATTAGTAAGAATTGCAATTGGGCCATTCTTGTCTGCACCTCATGTTTCTTCTGTTAAATGTGCTGCAGCATCGTATCTGTATGAGTATTGACTAACAAGAACAGAGAGAATGACTGCATATGCTTTGCTTGAGATCCCAGTTGAATCGGGAGCTATCTCAAAGTGAGTAAACACATAGGAAGCAGGTTGTGTTGTCACTGCTACTAAGGGAAGCAGAATAACTATGACAGTACCTCCAATGACGAGTTAAAAGGTCAAACTGTCTCATTATTGTTGAGTTACTAATGCATTGCTGAAACTACTAAAGATTTGTCTCTCCTTAGTGGGATCCTTATAGTCCACAATCATCAGTCTCTGCGTATTGAAAAAAGATCTAAGTTATTGCACGAGAGTTTGTCTTGTGCCAAAAGTCAATGACACGACATGCCTCACTTTTGAATAGGGGTGGGCACGGTCCGGTTCGGTTCCAAATTTTGAGGAACCTTACTCGAACCGTTTAAAATTTTAACGGTTCCGATTCGGATCGGTTCCTCTATTTTGAACGTTGGAACCGAACTTAACTCGAATCGTTTACAACGGTTCAGTTCCTACGGTTCCAAACGGTTCCTATATTATATATCTCCAAAAATATTAATAAGCCACACCGCCACAGACTTGTGCAATGTATTGCCATACATGGATCCAAAATTCATTTTTTTAATTTTGAATGGACTCAATCAATAGCTTGATCATAGTCTAAATGAAAAACCCGAACTTAACCATACCTAGGAAATCTTTGTCTGTAAACCTGAAATTGTTCTCCTTTTCAGGTTTACAGACAAATAGACATTACCATGACAAGTTTGAAGAGACGACCCAAACTATAAAAATGTTACGAATTTGTTCGGGTCTTCAAGAAATAATGCCTCTAAATCAACAACTACCTAAAAAAAATGCAAGAATGTGTAAAGGGACTCACCAGAGAGTGGGTAATCAAAGAGACTTCTCTGACCATCTTTGCATTAGTCACAGAAAACAGTGTCAGTCACCATAGCATATCCTCTTGTTTCCTCTACAAATGACACCAATAGGAGCACAGACCCCAACAGTAGCTTGAAGAGAGAATCCATGAGAATGGGAGGAGGAAAAACAAGAACAAGTAGTAATGGAAGAATAAGCAAAAGATCAGAATTTTTTTTTCAGCTAATCGGATCATAACCGAACCGTTTAAAAAAAAATTTAGGAACCGGAACCGAACCATTTAAGAACGGTTCCGGAACCGAACCGAATCGTTTCACAATTTTAAAAATCAAAACCGAACCAAAACGGTCCGGTTCGGTTTGGATCCGCGATTCCTGAACCCGTTTGCCCACCCCTACTTTTGAAAGAGTCCATACAAATTTGGGTTTTATACTGAGGCAGGATGTAAACCTATTGCAAATAACTGTTGTTGTGTGCAAGTGCATAAACAACAACATAGCCAAAAACAAAATTACCTGCCAACATATAGAAATTATGTCAATAAATGCGATAACTTCCAGTACAAACGTATTGAGCACTGCCCATATAAGTGTAATGTACATACACAAGAAAGACCATCGAGGAGCAAAGTATCCACCACCTTTGTTTGTGCCAGTACATAGAAGAATAATACTCTATAATGTCTAGGATCCCGCATAAGCCTATCAAGCAAGCAGTGGAATCGTAAGCCGAATTCAATGCACAATTAGGCATCAGTAGAATGAACATGCTCTTCACAGAAGAAATTTATCGATTCTTACCTGTGTACCTATACCAGCAATAAGACCGATAGTTTCCAGCCAAGCGCAAACCCATGATGCAAATGGTCCCCATTTTGGACCAGCAAGGTGGGCAGCCCAGAAGTATAGAGAACCAGTTGTTTGTTTAGCTTAGCACGAAAAATAACTCAATCCTAAATGGTACAGAATAGAGATTGCAAATTGAATGTAAAAAATTGTAAAGAAACAAACCGGGAAAGAGGAGCAGATCTCAGCCATCGCAATCCCAACAAACGAAGTGAAGAATGTGACTACAACCCATCCCCAAACAAGGCTAGCTGGCCTTGCATAGAGCAGACTTGATCCATACAATGGAGTGATTCCAGTGAAAAGTGTCATCGTTGAGAATGAAATTGTCAGTGTCTTGAATAATGTCTGAATCGTGAATCCAACAAACACCCATGTCAATAGGATGATCAAATAATTGAATGAAGAAGTAATCTTAGAAAGAAAAAAAATTTCCCGAAGATTATCAAATAATTGAATGAATAAGTAATCCTCGAAAAAAAAATTCTTGAATTCAGATTGATCTTCTTTTCTAAGTTCCTAGTTCTATATAACAAATCCACAAAAATACCCATTTCAATTCTCAACATCCAACAAAAGAAAAAAGAAGGCGGATCAAATGAAAAAAAAAAAAAAAAAAAAAAATCTCATTTATTTTCATATTAGCTCTTGTTAGCAAAACTATAACCAAAAGAACTAAACAAGTAATAAGTGTAAGGAACCCATATCAATACTTGCACCCAAGCTCGTTGAGACGCTTCTCTCCTGAATCCATGACTGGAGTTTCCATTAGAACCCGGTAAGGATCATTTTCTTGTGATTCCTTGAAGATGATTTCAACTTCTTCAAAGTCCCTTAAACATTAATGCGCCTTTGCAATCTGAGCCTGGATGAGGGTGACGAGAGTTTTGAGCCCTAAGGGTTTGCGTTTTAGTCTCTACACGGATACAGAACCCCCTATCGCTGTCCTGGCTCTCTAGATTTTTTGGGTTGAAAGATAGGGAGAAACACCAAACATCAAGGGGGAATTCTTAAGTGCACGGGGATAATTCCTATCTCAAGGCATATCAACGGTGCCTAGTAGCCACCAGGCAAGAAGCTCAAGGCATTAAATGCAATAATACCTATTGCATTTGCATTCCTTTGATTGTGTTTGTGAAGTGGCATCATATATATTTGATTTCTCCAAAATCTAGTGTATCTTGTTTAAATTAGCACTTGTTTTTTACTTAATCTTTTGCTATGGCAAGTATTTCCATATAAATTCTGAAAAATACACTTTGAAAAAAAAAAAAACTAAACGAAACTACTATGATTAATAAGTCAATGAAAAAAATACATTACAAGCTAGTACTATTGTTCAAACTTCTGATTGTTGAACAAGAAGAGATTCATTATTGATGAATGATATAAGCACATAATCACAAATTTAAGGTTCTGCAACTAGTATACATAAGTCTTAACAACATAATAACTGATAATTAACAAAAAAGATTCGGGGGGAGAGACACAGTGATATCGGAGAAACAAAAATATGTACTCCCTTAGTTCCGATGCCCAACGCCAAAATGAAATCTCCTTGCTTGTTTATCATTAAATGCATATTCCAGCCGCAGAGGTCCCAGAGGTGAGTCTACGTGTATACCAAGCCCGTATCCACATCCACTTCCAGGTTTTTGCCTTGCTCCAGCAGGGTCCCCTGATATGCACAGTGAAAGGAATGTAAGAGAAATAAAAATGGAACAAACTACCTTCAATGGTAATATATATTGACTTACGACAACAACCCCATTTGGCTTAGAAACTTTATGGTTTATTTATCCATGTACATAACAAAATCCAACACAGTACCAATAAAGTAATAGACATTAGGGTTTTTTTTAGTTTGACCCTCACTAATTTATATTCAATTGAGTTTAACCCTCATTTTAAACTTTAATTGAGTCTAACACCAAATCCGTTAAGTCAACCACTTGATTGTTCAATTTTGATTTAATGACTAATTTACCCACCCTAAACGCATGTGCAAACTCAACAAAATACATCCAATGACATTTTTTATGTATATCTCGAGGCCATCCTCCTATTACCAAATTAAAGAAATAAACAAAAAAAAAATCTTTACCCATCTTCTCCAGCTCTTTATTCTCTAGCAAAAATACCCTCCCCAATCCATCCACCCTTCTCCTCCTCACTTCTCTCTCTCCTCCCACCACACTCAAACACTGACTCACCTCCTCCATAATATCTACTCTCTATTACACCTTGGAAGAGAATCCAGAAGATTGAGCTCTTCAATAAACACCCATTTGTTTTTCCTTCCTTTTAACCAAACCAATATGAGGAGACACATTTCATGTTTGTCTCTCATCCCAATACCAACATTTCCATTTTTCTCTTCAAAACCCCATTTTTCTTCACTCTCAAACCCATCAAACTATGAGCAATTGCTTGAAACTTGTGCTGTAAACAAGAACATGAGATTAGGCAAAATGATCAAAGTTAAAAGGGGTTGGAGGTGTACTCCACATGTGGGGATGTCCCCATTGCCAAATCGATTTTCTGTCGGGTTTCAAATCATAATCACTTACTGAATGCAATGATCAGGGATTATTTTGCAAATGGGTTTTGTCAACAAGCATTGGATCCTGTTTTAAAGGAAAAAAAAATGTTTGAAACCAAATTCTCATACTTTTTCTTGTGTTGAAGGTGTGTGCATTATTATCAAATTTACCGGAAGGTAAGGAGGTTCAGAACATGGTTGGGGAATGTGGGTTGGGGTCGAATTTATTCATTTTGAGTTCTCTCATTGCCTTGTTTGATAAATGTGGAAGTATAGGAGATGGTATTGTGGTGCTTGAAAGAATGCCTCAGAGGGATATTGTGTCTTGGAATGAAGAGTTGGAGAGCAATGAGGAGGGGAAGGGTAGACGGATTGAGGATGGTGTTTTTGCAGGAGAATGAAGAGTTGGAAAAGATGGGTAAGATTTTAAGGTTTTTTTTATTCCTTTAATTTCGCAGTAGGAGAATGTCCTCGAGATTAATATAAAATATCTAAGTTGCATTTTGGTGTGTATTTTGTTGAGTTTGCACATGCATTTGGATAAGTAAATTAGTCATTAAATCAAAATTGAACGGTCAATGTCCTAACAGATTTGTTAGAAAATGAGGGTTAGACTCAAAGTTTAAAATGAGAGCTAAACTCAATTGAAGATACACTAACTAGGGCCAAACTAAAAAAAACACTAGATATTACTTTTGGTCTTTGTCAAGATTTGCCTCTATGTTGTTTTGCTCATTTTAATAAACACAATGACATACCAAGCACCATTGGACCTGATCCAAGATCACTTCCGAAGTCGCCAAAAATCGCCCCTTCTACTGGCCCAAACTGAAAAAAGGAGTAAAACAAAGAATAAATTATAAAATTATGTAATAGAAGGATGAACGAGCTTGAGTGGGAAAATATATTGAAAATTTCTAGAGGTTTCATTGGAAAACCCCATTAGATGATACTGAATACCACAAGCAGCCTCAAAGAAAAACCATTCAGGAATTACCAACAGGCAGCTGAGGAACTTACATGCCTACAAACAGGTACAGGTAAATCCTACACAAATGGATGTTCAGAATTTGACTTGGTTATCACCTATCAACCATGTGACAAGCTCCACTAATTTGATCAGATTAGTGCACCAATCAAATACTTTGAACACTCACGCATGGCAAAAGTAACTTTAGCAATTACAGAAAAATGATTAAAAAAAAATGTAGAAGCGGCTAATTTTAAACCAACAAGGTAGGGACAAGTACCCACCATGGGAAATGAAATTTCTCCACTACCCACCACATACGATCTACCAGATCCTACAGCACCTTCTTCGTAGCCTCTAACACTGTTAGTTCCACCAATGGCAAATGCTTCATGGGGAGAGAAATTACCCACCACATGACCACCAGACAAGCTACATGACAAGGAAATAAATGATTTAGCTCAACAAAGAATTGAATATAACATCTAATACAGACAGTTTTTCAATGTCAACAAATTACTGAATATGAACCAAACAGATATTCATCTTTCCTAACACAGTCCTATTAAAGCTCTAAATATGATTCAGTTCTGACAATATATTTCATTCTTGAACTAGAAACAGATGGGAACTCCTACCTCACAAGAAGGCGAGCTGGACCAAGTTCCATGCCCTTCCTAGCACGTCCATTCACTCTGTTGAAGCAAAGCCACTCCAGCCAAACAGGAAGACCCTGTTCCATGTTTAGCACTAACTGCAGGAAGAAGGTGATGTGAGTTTACTGGTGCCTATTGCTACCTAAACATGTGCATCACATTATATCTAATCAACTAACGATTTAAATAAAAAAATACCGACCATTGAAGAGCCATGGTCACCAGAATCAGTGTAGACACTCTCAAGTTTGGCAAGTAGCATATCATCATGAGTATTACCACTGAAAGAAGAAATGTCAATATAAATGAGAAGCTAAGCTTTTTTCTTTTTTTTTTGTGATAAGCAAAGTAACACACCTTTAAAACAAACAATCTGAAGTGAACTAATGCTTTTGTTGAGGAGAGAGACATACCTCGCAGTAAGTGGGCTACTGTAGTAGTCCTTGATAAGAGGACTCCCTTTCTCATCACGAGCACCAGCGCGCTGTTAGAAGTTCATATCAGTCTTCTTTTATGTTGGAAACTGTTTTTTTTTTTTCCTTCCTTTTTAACTCCAAAAGATACTATACACATGTGAATACATACATAGGTTCATAAGATTCAACTTAACCCTTACAAGCAGTATATTTGTTTTTGTAAATTTTATGGCTTTGTTACTATATGTTGAAGTGATCAGTAACATTCAGACACATTTAGTAGAAGTTAATTAATGACGAACCAAAAGCAATGCGGTTGTACTTCTTGTAGAAGCATTAGTCCAACAAAAGGTAGGACAAAAAAAATGTGTTGTGTGTGTGTGTGTGAGTGTGGGTGGGTGGGGGGGATATGAATTGCCTAATTCTTAAGTTCTTGGCAGGTAGGTACCAGCAAATCAGTTGATGTATGTGTACATGGTGTATTTACATGATTGCTTAATCTATTTAGACTTATATGTTCCCGAACTCATATTTTTGGACATTTTCCACATGGGGACCCAAATTATTTCCAAACAAAATCCTAAAATGAAAATCAAGTTGTAAAAAGCTTATACATTTCCTGGAATTACATTCCTTGTGTGAGTATTTATAAATGCCAAAAGAGAAACTTTCTTTGACAGAAAATCCTACAACAAAATTGATTCGTTGATATAGCTGTTGAATCTAAGAGTGATTTTTGTCCCCTCACCAAATGGATAGTTCTCATAGAAAATCAGTCAATTATGAAATTACTAATCCCATCAAAATGTGGTAGGCCAATTTGTATCAAATATTTTGTAAATTATCTCCTTAACATAGAGATTATTCCCTAAAAAAATTAGACTTATTAAACATACTTAACCTTGTATTTTTCCATTCCAGTTTGCGGTTGTAAAGTTTTTCCAGTATACATTTTGTTTCTTAATTTTAACCCTATTTTTAACGAGATATGATGATTAAATTATCTCCTTAACATGGAGATTATTTTCATCCATCCATTAGGATATGAAGAATAGTAAAATTATTATTTGATAATTTTGATCTATGTAGTTCGTGGGAAGATTGAGTTTGCATAATGCCATTAATAGACAACACTTGGCCAGCCTTAACAAGATATTTTCAGATTCTCTTACGAACTCAAGGCATTTAAAAAGGAAACTGCATCACTCAAAACATGTAAGCATATTCTTTGAGGTTTTCAGTGTTAAAAGGAAAAACTTCAACCATAATTCATTTACAGATTCCAGAGAACCATTGGATTCCATGTTGAAACAGGCAGGCACCAGTGGACATGAAGAATATGGAGTGGATGATTTCATTAGTACCTGATAAATAAGTCCAGCTGTTCCACTCCATTTTGGTCGGAGCGGTCGACTAAATTCCATACCAGCAGTAACCCGGCCAATGGTAACGCTACTATAATCAGGTTGGTTTCCATGAACAAGGGTGCCAGGCGTTCTCGAGTTCTGACTTCAGGGAAACAAAAGACAAGCTCTACAAGTTAGTACTCATTCTATCAAAGAAAATTGATGAGAAGCGGCACAACTTTAACGACCTGAACCATGATCGATCTAGACGTCCTCTTATCATCTCCTTCAATCCAAGGATCTGTATAGTTTATGCGGAAAATGGAATCAATTTGTCGTCTCTCCCATGAAACATTTAGCTTCTGGTTTCTTCCTAAAACATTCCTGTGAGAATATGCAAAGCTGCAAAGAACATCCAAAGAAAGAAAAATATAACAATTAAGTTGGAACAATAAAATTATCATGAAAAAGGAAAGGAGCAAACACTTCTACAACCTTAACATAGCACCATTTCATAACTTTATGCCAAGTATAATCTCACTACTATGTTGAAAAACATTCAATAGTATGGTAAGGTATTTTTTTTCTTGAACAATACAAATATCTGTCAAATGTGCAGTGCAGTGGTTACTCAGTTAGTGCATTTGCAAGAGCACTGATTGCAAGTTGGGTCTCATTCGTAGAAGGCACATGACTTTTGTGATGATTCCCTTCGCATCAATAGTGCCTTTGAAATATCATCTTGTTTCTCTCAAAATATATCATCTAAATTCAAACACCATAGCACATTTCCCATTTCTTTCCTAAAATACCTTTTAACTTTGCATGCTTCCACCCATTTGTGTTTGTTTTTCTTTAAGAGAAAACATGGTTTTTATTGGATCCCAAAACCATCAAATGCCTTTGGGATGGTTAGAACCCCTAGACTCAGTTGTGGGGGACATTTGTGTTATTATTGCATTCTTCAGGGACTCATATGTAATTATGGATAACTCTCTTATATAAATAGACATGAGGTGAAACAATGAACATTACATCTCTTCTTTCTTTATCTCTATCTTCTCTTTTCTACTTTTTCTTTTGCTAGGTCTAAATACTTGTTATTACTTTGAAAGTCTCTCAAAATTAAAGTGGCTCAGAGCATGGTGAGTAAAGCCCTGAGTATGTGAAGTTAAAATTCTACGGCAAGGTTGTGAAACCCTAGTGGGGTGTGAAAGGTTTGTGAAGCTTTCGAACGAGATGGTGTTTATCAAAAGCTTCCGAAGTTCTTGTTGCAATTTTTTTTTTCGTTATGCAAGTTCTCATGCTTTGATTTCTGGTGGGGGTTGTGCACGTTCGTTAATTGTGTTGCTTTATCAGAGGAGGTGCTGATTTCTGTGAGAGATATTGGGCTCATTATTTTTCATCTAGTAGCAGCTAATCAAGTGTTTGGTGAAATGTCAGAGGCAAATCAGAGAGAAGTGTTTCCTTTCCTAGTGTTGTGCCTAGTATAGGCCATAGCAATGATTTCCACCCAGGGTTGTGCATCACCATTGTTAAGTTAAATGAGACTAACTATCTAGAGTGGTCTCAATCATCTCGAATGTATGTCACTGGTCATGGGAAGATTAATCATATTGTAGGAACTATGGCATATCCAAAGCCAACAAACCCCTCATACGGTACGTAGAAGGCATAGAATGCTATGGTCATGGCATGGTTATTGTACTGAATGGACCCTCAGATCAACAAGGCGTTACTCTTCCATAAGCCAACAAAAAAAGTATGGGATGTTGTTGCGGAGACGTATTCTTCGACTAGTAACTTTGCTAGACTGTTTGAACTCCAGCAAGAGATTGCTAATCTCAAACAGAGAGACCTTCCATTGGCTACTATTATCTCCTTGTGGAGTATATTATCACCTTGTGGAGACGTGGAGTAAATGGGAAGAGATTGATAATTACCAGGGCTATGCACCGGTGTGTGCCACAGATGTTGCAGGTTCCATGCTATGGTTGAGAGGAATAAAATTTATGAGTTCTTGGAAGGTCTGAATTCCACATATGAGCATGCTAGGATGCAAATATTGGGGAGACCAACCTCTCTAAACCACGTGTTCTCTAAACCAAGCTGAGGATAGTAGGAAAAATGTAATGTGTCCTAAATCTGAGCTTTGAAGTGCCATTACAAAAAGTTTCAATTACAGTGTAACCTTTTTTTCCCACAACTCCCAAGTTGAGGTTGATGTTTCTGATGCTCAACCTGATGTTGATGTTCCTACTGCCATCCGTAAGGCTGTTCATAGTTGTACAAACAAAACACTCCATAGCTGATAGCTCATTCTGTTTCTTATAACACTTTGTCTCCTACATATTTCATTTTATTTCTATTTCATCTGTTTTTGTGCCTACTAATGTTTCCCAACATATCATTCAATTCCCTCAACTCAATCATATATGATACAGAAAAAGGGCCTGATAATAAGATTTTTTAGGGTGTTTATCTATTTTTAATGCTTAGAGAGTAGTAGTCGAAACTCCTTTTGTTGAAGATAGTACACATTTTTTTTTCCACAAGGCAAGCTAGGAATGAAGTGAACCCACCTTATATTTCGAAAAAAAAAAAAAAAAGGAACAAAGGGAGGACATACCTTGACCCTTAAACAAACACAAAAAAAGTGTATTAGCTTTCTTCTATGCAGGCCCTTGAACAAACAGAGGAAAGAAAGATAGTATACTTTTCTTCTTTAATGTTTCTTTCTTTGGGAGAGAAAAACATCTTGAAAAGTTTTTATGGTTTTCAAAAAAATCAACATATCTTTAAGTCCCTCGAACAAAATTTGGTTGTTCTTATAGCTTTATACACATTGTGAAGTGGAGGATCAAGTGAATACTGCACTTCAATTCTTTATATTCATTTTAGAAAGTGGTTGTTCTTATAGCTTTATACACATTGTGAAGTGGAGGATCAAGTGAATACTGCACTTCAATTCTTTATATTCATTTTAGAAAGTGCCGCTTCAAGGTGTGTAAGATAAACCAATTCTTTATATATATATATAATATTAACTTGATTGTAAGCACTTTATGAAGAAAGATAAACCACTTTCTCTTTCTGCCTATATAGAGTTGATTATGCACTTGTGGAAAAAATAGCAGAAATTTCATTTATGGGGTTATAAAATTTACATATACATATTTCTACTTAAAGCGTATTTAATGATACAAAAAAATTAAGTATATCTTACAATACACAAAACACACTCGAATCAATATGCCTAAAATGAAAACAAACTATACGCTATAGATCCCAAACCTGTGTTATTAAATTGGTGATTAAGCAACGATTAGTCTTCGATTAATAAAGTGTAATCAAAGTAGCGAGAGATTTCTTAATTAAATCGTACAAAAAATCTCAGATCAAGTAATAAGAGATTTCTTGACGAATTACTGATTAATTGTTTTCCGGACTCATTGATTAATCTGTCTTTCGCAATATGTTATAAATCAATGAGACAAATTTAACGAGTTTTTTTTCTAACCCTAACCTCATCAATACCCTACTCACAGGCAATACCAAGAGTGTTTGAAGAGTACAGTGAAAAATAAAGAATATATATATATATATATATACACGACACTGTCCATATATCAAATTATTTCGTGGATTGGATTTCACTTGACTGCCGATGATTCTGCTCGAGGTAGAAGTTTTTTATAAATGTATCGCCGTGTCATTAAATATTTTGATTTAAGTTATTTTCTTTCTAAGAGGTGGAATAGAATAACCCGGTTGAAGCGTGATAATCATGCGTCTATAATGCACTGTATGTCCCATAATGGGTCCCTTTCTTCTACCCTTTCCTGGGAGTCGATGACTATTCATAGCAGGTCCAGACCAATAGACTTGACCAACATAGCCCGATTGAAGCATCTGCAGGTTGCATGGCTTTCTCTTTTAGAGTGTACAAACTGCAAAATAAAATATGTATCTCCAACGATGAGGGAAGGGAATTGCCTAAACTACTTACCCGCTAGAGCCGATACCAACTCGGTCGTCGTTGGCCAAGATGTGTCGCTCTGACCGGAACTCATTGACGTTGTCCCAGATACACGTGTTCCTCACGAGTGCATGCGTGTTGATGAACACACAAGTCTTGGCGGGGATGTAGTATTCGAGCAGCTGAGTCGGCCGGGTCGACTCGTGTGGGATGAGGAAGGGGCCCGCTGGGTGCATTTGGAAGGTTTCCCGGATGACACGTCGAAGGTAGTTGAGGTGGATCAGGTCGGACTTGGAGACCATGCGCTCGGTGCCGACGACCGAGTCAAGTTCTTGTATATGGCGGAGGAATCATGCCCAATTTGTCAAAAAGAATGAAAAGATTGCAAACGGGGCTCAAAGTAGCTTTTTGGGACAACCGGCACGCGTCCACTTGTGCACCTAATGCAGGCCCGTGTAGCTTTTATAGAATAAAAAAGCTTTCTCGTTATATTTATAAACAATAGTTTCAACCAAACTCTTTGCGTATTCGACATGGGCTTGAAAAATGACCTTAAACGCATAAGAACTCAATGGGACTTTGCCCCCTATATATATATATATATATTAAAAAAAAAAAGTAGATTAAAGGAAAATAACAAGCAAAACCAAAGAAGGGAAAGAGTCGTACCTTTATTTAACGTTGAATATTTCATTTTGTTATAGTTTACCTTAAATTTGGATATAATTGCTCCAATATGCTTAAATCTTCAATTTTTTTTGTTCTTGTAGTACACATTATTTAGAAAGTTAGGGAAAAACATGTATATAAGACACTGGTCAATTGATTCTGATTAATCTCATATCGACATATCACTCCTAACTGATAAAGGCCTGATTAACTATTAATAACTGCCAATCTCTATAAAAGCTCGAACATGTAGCGAGGACAAATCTATTCATATATCAAGCGGACGCGAGACGGCGAGAGTGAAGGCGTACTAGAACATACATCGGTGGATACCAATTGTACAACTATACTGTAAATTCAAATGGTACTACCGTGTTTACGTGTGGAATTTAGGCCCATGGATAACTAGAGTAGACTTAATATTCAAACAACTATATACTCCCAAAATAACGTTTACCAACACTAATCGAAAGCGGTGTTTGTCGACTTCTCGAGTTAGAAGGTACTGGAATAATTGATGGATTCTCCTCTCTAACGCACCCGACACCATGGGCGGACCTACTAAGGGGCAAGGGGGGGCAGCTGCCCCCCCTCAACCTTTAAAATATTTTTAGTATATATATTTTAGTCTTAAAAAATCGATTCTATAATGTAGAATACAATATGTTAATTGTTTATGAAAATATTCAAACATGTCTTTGTTGGTGTAGTGGTTGGAGGTTTATCACTTTTAGTAAAAGACCTGAGTTCGATACTCTTCGAGTGCATTTTTTATTTTATTTTCAATGCAATTTTATTAGTAATTGCAAACATTAAAAAAAGTTTAGTTTAATAAAAATTTATTAACATTAAAGAAATGAATTATTTTTCACAAGTGATATTAAACCCCTAACAAAAAAATATTTAAAATTAATATATAAAATAATAAAGATAGAATTCAATGAAAATATATACCATTAGCCAACTCGTATAAAATTTGAGCCTCATATAAACTATTTTTTCTTTGAAATTGTATTATGATCATATTAGATTCACAAATTTCAAATTTTTTTTAGCTTCACCTAGAACTTATCCTAATTATTTTGTGATTCTCAATTCTAGACAACCAGACTTTATAGCCACTTTTTGGTCAGGTTTTAAGTTTTTTACATTCTATCCGTTCTATAGATAATGTTTGTGATTGTATTTTAAAGAGAATGGGTAAAGGTGTAAAAATGCTCTAGCCTGGCCAAAAAATGGCTTTAAAGCCTGGCTGCCTAGACAAACTCTTTTGTGATATTAGGTATATATTCTAGTTATTATGCTTGTTTGCTCTTTGCTAAGGTTATCAATAGTGACCTTATTTTGGCTTAAAATTGACTACACTTGGATCCAATTTTATATATGCATTGTATTTTTTATAGTTGAATTTTTTTATTAGTTACTAGCTCCGGTAAAAAAAATATTGGCTTTACCATTGATAACTACTATTATCAACTAATAAGTATTTTCCATTTCGCCCCCCCTCGACTAAAATCCTGGGTCCGCCCCTGCCCGACACAACCTGAATCTATATCATACTCCTTAGTGTTTGACTATCCCTAGTTGGAAGAAAGCTCCACATTGCTATTTAAAACAAAATAAGATAAAGAAACCTCCTATATTTTTATTCTTCCCAATCAGCCACAGGCCAAACCTAACAACACGGACATACACATATATGCATAATGCATGCAGATGAAGTAACATAATTCAAAAGCAGATAAGCATCCTTTACCTTCCGACTAGTCCAGACAGAGGACCACTGGTTACCCTGCAAATCGAAGTAATGCCAAATCAGTAGTAGAAGAAGACAAATTCAAACTGGAGGAACATTCAGTGGTATCATGCTCCTTTAGAATATAACTTACCCACTCGAAATTCCACCACCAGCAGAGAAACCTCCACTAACACGCTCGATAACATTCATTATCAAATCAACCTTTCCTGTATCTGCATTCAGTAACAATCTGAGTTCAAAGTCTGATATACTCGATGCATAAACCTGGCAAAAGCATCCCAACCGATATATACATGTCCCACTAATATACATATGTACAAGATCAATATGCAAGGCAATGTAAATAACCTGAAATACAGCAACTGACAAGTGGACCAAAGTTTGCCTGTTTCTTACTTAAATGAAAAGTGCCTATCAAGCTTTAGTAGTTAATTGTTAAAGTTGGAAGGGACTTGGAAAAGTAATTTCGTTATGACTGACAAACATAACTTTAATAATGTTTGTCATTCATCAAACCAAGAAGAAAAAAAAAAGATAGAAGAAAAGAAAAAAGATAATGCGGGAGGATCAGACAGTCAAAAACCCAAAACAAAAACCAAAAAGATCAAATTGGACTCGTGGATTTACCTAGGTCGGTTTCTAACCCAGTAGAAAGAAAGAGAAAGTAGGGGTTTTTTCTTCGAAACCCATTGGAAGGTACAGTGGACGAGGAATCTAAAGCCTTGTCTGTTCCTTCTGCACTATGAGGCTTGTCTCCTGAAGCCTTGTCTGTTCCTTCTAAGCGTTTGTCTCCTAAAGCCTTGTCTGTTCCGTCTAAGCGTTTGTCTCCTAAAGCCTTGTCTGTTCCTTCTGCACTATGAGGTTTCTTCTTCTAAATTTTAAGTAACAAAAGGAGTTGAATTATTTAGTTACAGGTTATGGTGATTGTGCATGTTGATTATAATCAGGTAATGAATCGAGCCTACTTCAAAAATGGAGTTGGACAGGGTAACAGTTGAGCATACCTCAAAGATCAAAGAAAATACAAACAAAAGGGCACATTGATTTCTTTGATGTATCAAATGGAGCCCAAGAGCTGTAAAATGTTGCTTTGTTTCTGACACACTACGCATTGCACACTTCTTTTTTGAACTTTTTTTCATTAGATTTTGTATTAGACAATGATCTCTTGGGTGGCATTATCTGATACCATTTTCTACCAACAACCGACGCATAGAAAGCTATGACTGTGTTAAGCTTCACAAATAAAAACCACAACATTTTCACTCTTAACAACATGCAACACACGTGAACCCTGTGACATACCCTTCTATTGTTTGTTTAAAGTTCCAGAGTGACGTAGAGGGACCACATAGAGTTGCAAATGAGAGACTTCATCATATATAGCAATTCAAGAAGAAAGAAATCTGAGATATTCTCATTCATAGACCTGTTATATTACTGATATGACAATCTAGTATGCAATTTTCCTTTTTTTCTTTGGCCAGAGTGAAGAAAATAAATATATAAAGGATATCTTAGAGAGATACTAGACGTACTTTGTTAAAGATAGCAATTGGACAGAAAAACAGAAAATTAAATTATAACAGGTAGCAAGCAAATCAAATCAAGATTGGGATATAGGTTAGGTTATGATCTCAAGTTCATCTTAAGTTAGATTTCTTTATTTTCTTTCATGGGTAAGATTTTGTCTTGTGCCTACGCAAGACCTCAGAATAAATAAATCGTATTTACCTCCTGCTGGCTGGGGAATAATGCTAACGTCCTCCATGATTCCCATTGTCAACACAGTCTCAACATCTCTTTTACCTTGTAGCAAACTGTAAACCTACAAAAGTTCATGAGGAAGACCCATCTAAATCACATAATCCTACCAAATGATACACTTTATAGTCAACATTCCCATATTATACACTGAAGTAAAAACGGAGATACAAAATTGAATTGACCAAAAAATATCACACTACGTTGTTCTCAAGAAATAATTATACTAAAATAGGAACAAACATCCAAGATATAGGAACAAATATCCAAGATATACACTCAAATAGGGTAATACTTGATCAAAAAGGGATGCATGTTCTGTTTATGTTTTCAAGTAGTTTATATCTCTCAATATAGTAAGGCATTTTCCATCAAAACTAATTGTTAACAATTCAATTTAAGCAGTTGATGAGCCAAGTTGCATCTATAAAAGATAAATTCAATGCAATAAAATATCGTCAGATAAGGCAATATTTCGTCAAAGAGGGTCTGATCAGTCAAAAGGTTGAGCAATCTTTGTAAAAGATGATGCACCAACACTACATCGTACATGGAAATTACTTGCATTTCTCGAGAATTAAAGCAATTTTTGGATTGTGGAAGTTTATTGCATTAACAGATAAATGGGTAATCCTTTCTCCTTGGTTTGTTTAGGTTTCTTTTACAATACATCCTTGTTTAATTCATCCAAACACATAATCCCATGTGAATAACAACTCCAAAGGAATTGAGATTGCATCACTTGTTATTCGCTGGAACATTTTTGGAAAAGTAAACTTATATAAAGAATCTCAATAATAAAAAATAGGTAGTAAAAAAAATAAAACAAAAATATCTAAAAGAGTATTAAAAACAAAGTACGTATAGAGAAAATACAGAACATTGTATAAAAAAGTCGGCATCTTAATGAAAATCCATCAATTGCTTTCCCCAATGATAGAGCAGATTCTTGAAGCCATGATCAAGGAATTTATGTTAATGGCAATGCATGCTTCTCTCTAGTCTATGCTCGAGAAATGAAAGTTCCAAATACCATATTCACCATCACGAGCGCACATAAAACCATGGTTCAAAATATCTTTATCAGACGGAGATATCGGACCTAGAAAAAGGAATAAGCATCCTGGATATGTGTAATGATAAATTCGTGTGGATAAACTGAAGAAACTAAGGAAACATTTTTTTCTCCAAAATCACGGATAAGTTTAAATGTACCAGAAATTTTCAGGGCTGATATCAGAGAAATTGGATACTTTTGTCTTTTATCTTCAAGTCCAAAATATTTGTGCAAAGACGGAAAAATTGAAGATATCGGATATGTCGAGCCACCTCTTCATGAAATAAATTGACTTTAAATCATTTTCGTTTAATTTTTATGAGAAATTTTTTATTCCCGTATTTAATCAATGAGATATTTCCATGTTTTTCGGTTTTTCCCAAAATACGGATAAATATCCCGATGTATCGAGGATATATTGAACCCTTCATAAAATAAAGGGTCAAACACAATGTTTTCAGAATTGTTTTAAGATTGTTAATGAATTTTACCTCTCATTGCGCTCAATAAATGTTTTGAGGAAGAATATACATTTTCATAATGGAACCCAAATGTCTCTTCGAAATATGAACATTGGAATATCAGATCAAAGCACAATTTTTCTTAGTTGGATCAAAAGTTACCCTTGTCTAATAAATTTGAGCTTTGAAAACTAAACAAAGAAATAAATAATGAAATGCTCATATGTCCTAAGAAGACAACACATATTAAGATCTAACTAGCAAGACATGAAACGCAGCAAGAAAGAACATATACTGCACCTGCCCCTTCTTGGTTGTAAGTTGCCTAAGTATAGTTTCTGGCCTTGTCTTCCCAGTAGTTGGTTCACCACTGAAAATACCAGTAATAATTATTATATTTTCAGCTGCTGCACAAATGTAAACATGTAATCACTCTAAAGCGTAATTCTTGCGTCTTCCTATCAAGAAAACGAATGCTGATGTTATTGACCTCTGCTTCGTTTACTTGTAGCCTAATGATTCCACCTGAAAGAATTTCCAGATCTGAAACCTGTAAAGATAATGTTTGCAAAGAAATGCTTGTTAACAAAATAGTTTTGTCATCTGTAGCATAGTAACGGCAACTAAAAAATCAAAAAAAAAAAAAAAAAACTGCAGATGCACGAATTCAGTAAATATAGAAGGAAAGACCTACCGTACCAAATAGACCACGCTCTCTATACCACCCATCAATTGAATTTATCACGTCATTCAAATGCCGAATATTGACAATTTTTCCTGCACAACTTGACACCAAGTATATAACTCAACAGAGCCCTCTATCAGCATTACTATGCATGAAAATCTTCTGGTCAAAATTTCAATTAGATAAGATAGGAAAGAAGACCTACCATATCCATCACGGAATGCGTCCTCCATAAACTTTGATGGTAGAACATTTGCTCCTTCGCATACCAACCCTTGGAATTCTTGATTTGGTTCTACCTTGTAGGACAGAAAAAATATGCCATTATTTCACAATAATGCATGTAATCAACATTTTTTTATCAGGTAAAACGTTATAGTGGCATAATATTCCACGACACCACATTTCTCTGCAGCATTTTATCAAACATTAACCTTGCATCCTCAGTCTCCCCACAATGTGTACAAATTGACCACATTATTCTGCAAATACAAATCCAACCCAAATCCAAGCTTCTACGCATACCCTCCATGCAACCAAACACACCCTAAAAAGAACACTAACTCCCCCAAAAAGTATACATCTGGTGTTACTTGCGAGAAATATACATTCTCAATGGTGTCTATTTTTCCTTGGCTTTGTTACAATCTTCATTTCAGATTGACGGCATCAAGGTAGCAATGAAGGTAAAGGATGCTATTTCGATGTTGATGTGGGTATACAATACAATGGGAGAAAGTTTTGAAAAAATAACAATAATAATTTGATAAAATTTCTTCCAACTCCATCTTGCTTGGATTGGTTACCAATAATCCTTACAAGAACACGAGCCATCTTTAAAACAATGAAATCGGTTTCGGTCACGCACAATTATCTCCCGACTAGAAATCTCAGATATAAGCTTAAGAGCTGCATGGCAGTCCTCACAAACACGGAGATTCTTCATGATTCTAATAGGTGTTCCTGGTGGTGTGTTCATGAGCCCGAAAACAACAGCTAGCTTCTCACTGTGACGATACAGAACACGTTCCTTCTTATCATTGTCCACGTCAAGCAGAACTATTGAAGTATCAGCAACATAACCTCGACTTTTCATTTGTGTTAACAGTTCGTCCCACTTTTCATGTATCTCTTCGACTTTAGGATGATCAACATCTCCAGCAACAAACTCATGAACCGTACCATTCACCGCGATTGTACTCCACCCTGGTATCTTCTTTATCCCTTGGTCACGCATCAACTTCCTGGCTCTCGCTACATCCTCCCACCTGCCTGCCTCTGCATAAATGTTTGATAGCACCACAAAATATCCATTGTTATATGGATCTAATACCATAAGGTGTTTGATTGCTTCTTCGGCCAAATCAACATTCTTGTGAAGTTTACACGCACCAAGGAGGGCTCCCCAAACAACCCCATTGGCCTTGATAGGCATGTTCATTATGAACTCGTAAGCTTCTTGTAGGAGCCCCGATCGGCCAAGAAGATCAACCATGCAACCATAATGTTCAATCTGAGGAACAATCCCATAGTCCTTAGTCATGCTGGCAAAGAACTTCCTCCCCTCGTCTACCAAACCCATATGACTACATGCATGCAATAACCCAACAAAGGTAATCACATTCGGTCTTATACCGATTCTAGACATCTTAGCAAACATCTCGAGAGCTTCCTCTGCTCGTCCATGCATTGCTAGCCCTCCTATCATAGCCGACCACGACACAACCGTTCGTTCCTTCATCTCATTAAAAACCTCAAGCGCAACCTCCAAACACCCACACTTAATATACATATCAATCAAAGTATTACAAACCCGAACGTTAGACTGATACCCACATCTATTCGAGTACTCATGAACCCTCCTACCAAGATCCAACGCACCCAAATCCGCACAAGCCGCTAAAACAGCCACAACAGTCACCTCATTCGGCTTCTCCCCAGCCTCCTCCATCTCCGTAAACAACCTAACCGCCTCCTTCGCCTGCCCACACTGCACATACCCAGCAATCATGGAAGTCCACGACCTCACACTCCTCTTCGGCATTTTATCAAACAAATCACGCGCCTCCTCAATCCTCCCCTCCCGCTTCGTCAAATGCGTAATTATAATATTCCACGACACCACATCCCTCAACGGCATTTTATCAAACATTAACCTAGCATCCTCAGTCTCCCCACAACAAGTGTACAAATTCACCACATTATTCTGCAAATACAAATCCGACCCAAACCCAAGCTTCTCAACATACCCATGAACAATCCTCCCATTCTTGACATCCCTCAACAACGAACACGCCTTGAACAAAAAAGCACATGAAAACGTGTCAGGCAATATATCCGCCCAGCGCAATTTGTAAAACAACCTTATCGTATCGATTGGAGAATCCCCTTCGGATAAGTTTTTTAAGCAAGAGTTCCAAGAAAAGAGCTCGGAGACATCATCTATGCATTGGAAGATTGAGCGTGCATAGTCAAAGTCCGGCGTGAATGCGCATACTGAGCCTACGCGAACGAGTGCGAGAACCGAAAGTGGTGTGTTGGTTTTGATGAGATGGGTGTGTACTTGTTTGAGCTCGAATGGGTTTGCGAAGGTATGGATGAGATTGGGAGATTGTAATTGAGATGAGGTTTGATGGTTGGCTTTTGGTGAGGGTTTAGGGAGATGGAGGGAAGAAGATAGAATTAACGTCATCACTTTATTGATGGCTAACTAAAATCACTTAAATTTTGATGCTTTTGATGATAGATAATGTTTATGTTGAATTTTAACATATGGATGATCTTATATTCGTAAGATGCAAGAGAAATTTCACTCTCTTTGGGAGTTTTGTTGCTCTCAGACAATATGCATCTATTTCAATGTAATAACCTTAATATGGTTAGTAAGGCTTATGCAAGAGTGATTCAATCTTTTACTTTGTATAATAGTAATATTGATAATGGGTAACCTGCAATCTTTAAAGAATATTGCTATTGACCTTCCCCTTGTTCTGTGTTGCAGCTTTACATTGTCTCACGGTTATACTAGTATATAGATTGCAATTAGGTAACCTGGTGGGTTGGCTTGGGCAAACATTATGAAGCCCAACAAGATCAAATTAGGTTTCTGTCTTGTTGAAAGTGCGCAGAATACTCTTGCAACAATGGCAATGATGATGTTGAAGCACTTGCCTTCCCAGTTGCATTTGAAACCTGGTTTCTATAGATTTTTCTTCAAACCATCCAGTACGAATGCATATTTAATTTTTTAAGGTTTTTTTGAATAAGAACATTTGCACCAAGAAAAAGCCATGGAGGGACCTACGCCTCCACGAATGCATATTCATTAAGAAGGAGATTATTACAAAAACATCTTCTTTTGTTGCACCTCACATGCTTAAGTCACGCAGGGAGTTAACCACGACCTTTATAAAAGGTAAAGTGAGCATTCGTAAGAGGTATGCAATTTTAACTGAGTTTTGTCCAAATTTACTTCATTCTTCCAACAAAGTTACTGACTTAAGTA
This sequence comes from Berberis vulgaris, assembly GCA_963556465.1. Classification (NCBI taxonomy): domain Eukaryota; kingdom Viridiplantae; phylum Streptophyta; class Magnoliopsida; order Ranunculales; family Berberidaceae; genus Berberis; species Berberis vulgaris. The sequence continues at coordinate 83,591,989 of OY747133.1, forward strand.
TCGGAGTGTCTTCAGCCACCAAAAAGGTGGTCCTTGGCAAGTTAAACTCACAGGAGAACAATTTTTTGACGTATCAGAAAGAATTGACTTATTCAGCAGAGTATGCAGAATAATCATTTTGCAAATCACAATCAGCTATGGAATGACTAGGACTCGAATATGCAGTACAAACCTTAGATGAAACATTCGTGGGAGGTGTAGGATGAGTCAAATTTAAAATTGCTACTACATTTGAGGCAGAAGATGAGTGAACGGATGTATCTCTAACTTCATATATACCATCCTTACGCCTATCAGAATCCTTTATCGGATAATCCCATTGTTGAGAATTTTCAGAAAACGTTTAAAAGAAAACTCCCAAATCTCAATAACGCGCATATTTATTAATGACCCACCACTAGTGGCATCAATCATACGACGATTTTAAGGTGTTAAATCGTCTTGGAAGTATTGAACCAAATGCCAATTCTCAAATCCGTGATGGGGACACTTAACAATGAGTTCATTGAACCTTTCCCAACATTCATAGAAACGTTTGCCATTTTTTGTTGAAAATTAGACATATCTCATCGGAGGGTGATGTAGTCATTTTCTGCTCCCTACTTTGACCTTGACCTGTAAACTTGTTGATCTACACAAGGAGCGCACGTGATCCACAGACCACCGTTATAGTGGCCCATGACACTCCAATGCTAAAATCAGATATGGATCTGAGGAATGTGTAATGTTGTAAATAGAGGAGTTCTAGCGTACCTTAGTTTACCAACCTCATGTCTTATTTATAGTGCAGGAGTCCTGGTTCAACCAGACCATCGATGACATAGATTAGGGAAGAAGATCTTTGTGGAGATCATTATATAATTAGGAGTCGTGCTGTGGAGGGAAGTTTCTTTGTTAGCCTTGTGCTCCTAGATATGCGGGAGATAGTTCCCCTTTCGAGAGTATTCTGGAGGTGGCAGTCTCCATATGTGATACGTACTTTGGAATATGCTTCCTAGTTGGAAGCAAAGAGTTGTTGTAATTGCCCGTCCGTAGCTGATTCTCGAAATACTTGCCTTAACAGGGCTTACGGGTATTGAAGACAGATGTGAGGCGCGTGGGCCTAGCAGACTGTAAGAATTCGGATCCGTTTGGAAGACTGCATTGGGCAGGCTTAGAACCACATGGGTCGGGTCAGTGTTGAGCTGACGCTAGGGCCTATCTTTCCACGAGATCATCATGACACGTGTACGATGCAGAGTTGGGACCATTTTGGTGTATCATCAACTACTTTCCCCGAGTTAGTGGGCCATCACATCGGTTCGCTAAGTCATTTCTTGAAAAGATATGTCGCTCATGATGATTGAGTTTGAATCGTTGTTTGAGTCGCGTGTTTCATTAATTGAATATGCGTCAGTTCAGTAGAGAAGAGGCGGAAACCTAATCCCTATTTAGGTCATCACTTGTGCGGATGCTAACTTTTTTATTTTCATGCTTTTAGATTCATTGCTCCGTCCATTTTCTGATTGAAAAGATAGTTCATCTTCTTCATGGCTCAACAAAACCTTTTTTACGGCGCAACTTTGGCCAAGGGCCTTGAGTTTTTCGAAGACAAGTTGTTTTCTAAATCGGGTCTTGTTGAAATTCGTACAAAGTTCGGTGTCCCCGAGGACCCGCCTTTATATGTTCTGAAGGATGATCAGACACCGATGTTACCGTCGGCGGGGTTCATCTGCTTTGTATTGCAGGATGCTCCAAACTGGAGTTCATTTTCCTATTATGGATGTGATTTGGGACTTCTTGAACTTCCTTGGAATTCCTCCGGCCCAGTTGGGGCTTAATGGGTACAAGATCATTATTCCTATTTTGATTAGGGCGGAGGAAGTTGGCGTCCGCGTGACTCTGCGGGTGATCCAGTTGCTGACTTCTCCTCGATTGAACAATCACACTGTCTGTAAAATGATGTCGTCGGCTTGCTTTGTGAATTTGCCGGATGATTTCAAGTTCTGGCAAAAGTATTGCTTATTGGCTCCTGCGGATTCAAAGTACTTCCAGTTCAAGGGTCGTCCTCTCGAACGAGAGTTCAAGTCACCTCGTAAGTATAGTTTTTTATTTCGATCCCGTTGTGCTTGATTGTATGCTGATCGTTGTTCGTGCTTCCTTGTAGGATGGTTTCCCACTACTCTTCTTACCCCAGTGGAGCGAAACACTATGGAGACTTTTCGTGATTTGCCAACGAAGGGTGTGGTGGACATCATATGTGTCACCAACTTTATTCACAGTAGGCTGTGAGACAACTGGCATGTAGCCCCACTATTTACCGATCGTCATGAGTTAAGTCTGAAGGTGGAGCCCCTTCTAAGAAAAGGAAAGCCACCGGAGCCAAAGATCATGTCATGTCTGACGCGGATGAGTCGTCTGAGACGTTGGCCTCCTTTATGAGTTCGAAGAAGTCTCGCGTTAGAACTGAGTCTTCTTCCAAAACGATCTGCTCCAGTAAGTGAAGAGCGTGAGTCTGACCAACCCGTCAGGGCAGAAGCCGATGTATCCGACTGGGAGAAGGACTATTCGCGATTGGCAGGGATTGAAGATATATCAAATCTTAGTGTCAAGCAAGAGAAGCTATGAGCGAGCAGTTGATGCTAGCTGCAATGGCGGCTTCTGCTGATGCCGACCCGCACGGGACCATTCCAATAGAAGATTCATGTGAGTTGGTTGCGAAATATTCCCCCAAAAACGATTGTCTTGAAGATTGAAATATGTGAAGTTGTTGCGGCAAAGATCATTTGGAATGTTTCTTAGCAGATTGTTGTTACCAAGTCAAGTTTAGAAAGATATGATAGGTTCCCCAGAGATGGCGGAATTTTGCCTAGGTGATTGTTACTCCTGATAAGGAGATTACAGAGTTTTGACAGTGAATGGAGCTCAGTGGGAACTATTCCAGAGGAGTGATTCTACCTGTCGAGGAAACCAGCGAGGGAGGGAGCTGGTTTCCTCGACAAATAGAATTTCCCATTCCAAAGAGTTGATTGTCAGAAAAAGTGAATGCTCCGAAATTGGAACAGTTAGAGAGATTGTTTGGGATGTCACCACTGAAGGAATTGTTATTCAAGGCTAATGTCCGTAAACGAACAAGGCAACCAATTTCTTGTGGTATTGGACCATAAAATTTGTTCATATTGTAAGTACGATATTTCGAAGAAAACTGAGGTTCCCTATGTGGGGAAAGAGCATACCTTAGGAAGTCCAGCTCTAAGCGTATAACTCTATCACCATGGCACAAATGCATGTGACTCCATTCCATTGACAACAGTGATCAGGTACCATTTCAACTACCATGGAATCCAATGGAATTGATGTTTTTCCCTTTAATTTTCCATTCTGTTTGGTTAGCTATTTTCCATGGAAAATGGAATACATTTCACTTGTTATGCAGATTCGCTGTTTGGTTGTCTATTTACTAATAAGAAATTGATTCTTTATAAGACTGTTTTCTACTACTCATGGAAATCCAAGTCCGAGAGAAGCCCTATGAATCGAATTCACAGAAACAACTTCAATTTCTCTGTTTATTTTTTATGCAACTAAACAGACCCATAATTTCTTCTTTTTTTTCCGTCATAACAATATTGGACAGGGAATAAACGAGGGAATACGTGCGCAATCATCCTGAGCAGATCATATGTCAATAATTTGGGATCAAATCATATAATATATAGCCATCAGATTCTGCTAAACAGCTTAATTATTGGCTCCCGCGAAACAGAACACATGGATAATGTCAATCAAAATTTATAGAAAAAAAAACTATGATTGAACATTTGCATGATTTATCAAAGTAATGCTTTCAGTTTATGGTTTATATTATCAAAAAATGGCACCTAATTTGTTCTCAAAGCGCCCAACCCGGCAGCATGCATGTTCATATCATCACAGAAAGATATGTTTCAAATTCCATTGCAAAGTTAATTACGAGCCCTTCTAGGGAGTGAGGGAACGCGTTGAGGGAGAACAGCGAGCTCATCCCCCTCGAGATGAGCGATGGTGAGCATCTCAAGGGGGTGGGCCCTCGCCCCTAGAATTAACCGTTAGTTACATATAAATTTGACAAATCATACAATGTTGGTGAATGAAATTGTTGTATGGGCTCAGGCCCAATTGATAACCCGACAAATAAACCCGCTTGATGTAAACCGTACATTATGCATTTAGGCACTGTGTAAATCGCATTGGTTTTTTAATTTTTATTGAACATGACAATGTAGTAGCGAAAAATAAAACGGTTAAGGTCTTTTGTTACGATCCCAGTTAAGTAATTAACCTTCCGCTACTTGACAGCTCAAGCTTTTGAGTATTGGAACATCTTTTCAGGTCATTGAATCCTTTTTTGTTCCCAAGTGAGGTACAATAAAATTTTCGTAGTGGATTTGATAACTTTTACTTGGATTGGATACAATTTGGCAAGTTGTTTTATATGATCTTCAATATTGCTTACTGTTTGTCCTTGTTTTATAGTGGATATGATCTTTTCAAGTTGTTTTACTGTTTGTACTTGTTTCTTGATTGTTAATGGAAGTATTCATAGCATAGCAAAGCAAAACAAAGAAAGCTTTATAAACTACTCTCTTCCCCAATTAAAATGGGGATAAGTAAGAACCTAGTTGGAAATAGGTATTCAACAGGTCATGCATGGCACATTAGATGAAGAAAACAAGAACTCACACAAGGAACATAAACATTAAACCTATAATTTGCTTTATAGAAAGTTAACAATGTAAAATAGGAATGGCAACAGGTTAGGTTAGGTTTGGGTTTTCATTTGCACTATTTTTTATTATTAGCACTATTAAATCAGGTCTATTCTAAATCAATAAACACTAAAACTCAGTACCCAGACCTATTGTCATCTCATTTGATAGATTTATATGGTGGACTTATTTGTAGTACAATGATTTGTAGTACAATGGGAGTATTAATTACTTGCTTCAAGCCAATGGAGTACTAGCTTAGTGGTACGTATATGACGATTCGAACCTTGCCGACCGCCTTTAGAATGGGAGGGGTTAAGGGATTAAAAAAAAATGTTTTAAACAATTTTTTTGTTAATAGGGTTTGGTATTCTCTGCTGGTTATTTAAAAGACTTGTCTCACATCAAGAGGCAAAGCCCTCTGCCATTCCCATATTTTTGCTCTCTCTCTGGGGAAATATTTCCCCCCTGTGTGGGGTAGATCAGATCATTTTTACACATCCAACATGTTACATGCATGTTTTCTTAGTACTTTCAATTATTTGAGCTGAACAGGCCTCGAGGATATAATGTAGATCGATTTTTCCAGGTTATGAAGTCCATGAATCGACGTAGAAACTTGAACTTATTTAAACTCAAATTTCAGAATAGTCGTGTGTACAGCGCTTATATAAAGTTGACAAATATATATATGTTTACATGTTAATTCAAGTTTGATACGTTTTTTTTTTTTTTGAAATTTAAATTTTTAGTTTGCATTGTAAGGGATTTTTTTTTTTATTTTTTTATTTTTATGATCGTGCCTCATTTTGGATCATCTAAACAACGAGGAAGAGTCGTCAGGATAAATAATACATCAACTTGTTTTTTTTTTTTTTATGACAGTGCATATAGATTAATAATTATTGTTACAATATTGTTCTCCTGTTGCAGTAATGAGCCTCGAAGTTGAGGTCTCTATTAATAAATTTACAAATCCAATAGCTATATAGAGTAAGAAGATGTCGAATGTTGCCAATAAAAAGACGCCACATCCAATACATGGCCGTCACATGCTCCCGATGTTCTTCTTGCAAAATAGATTGGGGCGTCCAGAAATCTCCTAAAAGAAGCTTGAATGAGTAAATTGTTTGTCAGGGTAAAACTATCTTAATAATTGTATAAACTTAGTGATCAATTCAAATTTCTCCAACCAAGTGAAAAAGAAAAAAAATATATATATAGATCTCTCTTCTTCATGTATTAACACATCCTGGCATTTTCCAACTCCTCTCATTACTACTCTTAAAAACACTTGTACTTGCTTTGCATATTATTTTGTTTTGTACCAATTTTTTTTCATGAATAGTTGGCATGCAAGAACAAAAACTAGCTCATTGGGTTCTTCTTCTTTCCCCAATGAAAGTGAGGAGAGAAGATAAACAAGAATCCTGAAAGGAGATTGAATTGAATTGAATTGAATTGAATTGAATAAAGGCCATTGATGGGCAAATAGGAAGAAAGTACAAGACTCACATGTTAAAACAGTTGTTGTTCATTTACAACCCAACTAAAACAAGGAAGGCAACAAGTTTATCTGGTTATATTTTATTGAATGAAATGAGTGAAGTCTGACCAAGATAGATTTGATAATTATATGATCACTATAAGTGAAATAGTGTTGTTACCCCCCAATCACATTCTATAGTACAACATGTGATGGTGGATCCCATAGTCAAACAAAAAGTTCAATATGAGTGGCTTACATCATCTAATATTGAGATAGATAAATAAAAATTTGGTATTTGTACAAAAAATCTCTATAGCATATTTTGCCCCTTAGTGGGTGATGTTCTTTGGGCTTTGTCTCATATCAGGGGGCAATACTATCTGGCATATCATGCCTTTGGATTTAGTTGATATTAAGGAGGTGGATATTTGTTCTTGCTTCTTATTGAAATCTGAATTAAGTAGCTTCAAAGCATTATCATGCAAGATTTTCATTTTAATTATTATTATTGTTTTAGCGAAAGTGATCGTATTGGGAATGAGCTTTGATGATAATGATTATTATTTTAGCAAAAGCAAATACCATTAGTGATATATGGATTGGTGAGTTAAACATCTTTTCTTCCAAAATGTTTAAATTGAAGTTTGGCCAAGAAAGGGAACTTTTTTTTTTGCCAAACACGATTTTTTTTATTGAATATAAGAAAATGAACTATTTTTATAATAAGGAATGCTAAAACACCATGAAGGTGTCAAAAAACAAGTCTCTAAAAATATTACAAGCAAACTCATTATCTACAACAATTTCCTAATCTCGATAAAGATAGATTGCTCTGATATGTTGAGTCCTTCAAAAACCTTTATATTTCTTATAAAACGACTTTGTGCGTTTGAACCAAGTTGTAAACGATTATATATAAATCGATTATGAGATGGTAATTGAGTTGTGTCCACTATCACTTGTAACAACAATGATGTAGCAACCATTATCTAATTCCCAAAGTCCACAAATATGAACAATTTAACATTGACATGAGATAAGATTGAAAAACAATAAAAAAAAAAACATCATTTGGCTAGCTAATGTTTGGACTATGATGATGATGATCATCATGATTATTATAGTTAAAAGATACTAATCTTGATAAGTATGACTTAATAATCAATCTCTTTCTCTAGGCTAGACGAGCTAAAGAAAGAGGGTTTTGGGTGGGCAATATGATGCTCATGGTGAATCAAACCTGTCCACTCCTTGCAAAAGAAGTAAAGTCCAAACCAAAACTATAAAACAAAAACCCTAATAAAGAAGGGAGGGAAGGAGGGCCATAGCTTAGAAAGAAAGTGCCACAGAAACAACCACATGCATTCTATATAATCTTGTTTTCTTTTTCTTTTGGTGCATCAACTACTAATCATTGCCAGGCAAGAAAACAATTTTTTTGAGGAACCCACCCAACTAGTACATCTAAAGATGACAAATAGGAATAGTACACATCATTCACATTATATAAAATAAAATAAATTGCAAAGTGTTAATACTCTCTGAATCAGCTAGATTACAAGAGGGTCACGGCCATTAATAAGCTTGGATTCCCTTTGAACAAGATACACTTTACAGGGGGAAAGAAGGGTGGGAGGGAGTGTTGTTCCAAAACCAAGTGGTTGCATAGGCTGGCCACTTAATTTTTTGGCCAAACACGAAGATTTTTATTGAAGATAATAAGGAAAATAAAATATAAAGAAAATCATTTTTATATTAAGAAATGCTAAGACACTATGAATATGTCAAAAAACAATGTCTTTAAAAAAAATTACAAATCGAACCTATCATCTACAACAATTTTCTAATTTCGATAAAGATAAATTGTTCCGATCTATTGAACCCTTTAATAGCTTGAAAATATTGAACTATTTAGATTTGTAAATATTGACCTATTTGCATACAGTTTTTCCTAAGTGCACTGGTTTTTTGCCTGGTGCAATAAGGCACCGTTGGATTGCATCAAGATAAGTAATAATATTTATCTCGATGTAATCCAACGGTGCCTGATTGCACCAGACAAAAAACCAGTGCACTGTAGAAGCACTCATTTGCATATGCATGATCTAACAAGTGATGACAAGAGGCAAAAGGAAAAGTGTTTTCTACTTTCACTTGTGAAAAAAGAAGATTGATAAGTTTTGTTTTCTTGGTGAAATAGTGAATTCAAGAAGAAAGAAATATGTACTTTTTACTAAGGGTGGAATGAAAGGGATTGGACTTCCTTTATAGCTAAGCTCTTGAATGAATATCATTCTAGATTCGGCAATTCCCTTGAACTACCATATTCAATGGTTTCACATGTTCCCAACATCTCTCTCTACTCAGATCCCATCCCAAATCCAAATCCAAATCCAAAAATGTCCGATTGCATTGCATTGCATTTGATTCTCAATGTACAACAGATGTTGTTTGTAACCACACAATCTGGCCACTATGAAGTTTTCATTTTCAGTCCATGTGATAAGTCACAATATGGTCCCCTATTCCCTACCATCTCACTCTCACGTGCTGGTGTACTGTTTTTTTTCGACCCCCTTGTACTGCCTCATTTATTTGTTTATCCAGTTATATCCCGCGCCTCCGTTAAAACTAGTGTTCTTTCAATGTTCTTAGAGGAGTAAGTTTAGCCAATCTAGTTTGGTTGGCTTTTTTACACTTTTTACTCCATCTCTTTAAAACACAATCATAAACATCACTTAAGAGGAGGGGTGAAAATGTAAAAAAGCAAATCAGACTGACTAGAATTTCTGTTCTTAGAGTATCCACGATAATAATGTAAATATGTAACAATTTTGTACGGACGGGCTAAGAGACTAGGAGCAGATCACCTGAGTGATGGAAGTTACATACATTTACGAGTTTTGATCTCCTTGGTACAATGCGTTTTAAATCATGCGGGTCTTGAACTCAAAGCGGACAATGTTGTACAATGTAGATCGGATTGTTACAAAATCCAATCCATCCACAATTGTATGACCAAAAATCATAAATTCATTTCTTTTTTGCTATTTTTTATTTTATTTTATTTTAAATTTCATGTGGTCCATAAAAATAAAATATATGATAAGCAAGAATCAAATCCATCAACCTTGAGGAAAACAGACTGAGGAAGTGATTGAGGTTTTTCTTATTCCATTTTTTTTCACCACATGTGATAAATTCGATTTTGTTCCTGCTTAGTTTGAAATCATGTGAAAAATAGAAAATTAATTATATTAATTAGTTTTGACCTAACATATATTAGAGTTCTATTTCTTTGTATTTTCTAATTAATTTTTTTAACTCATAAATAAAGAAATTGTCAAGACCAATCAAACACGTTCAAAACTCTAGTCAACTTACTGTGTTAATTCAATATTAACATTGTTTAATTGGCATTGTAAGTAAGTAAATCGAAAACATAGTCTGAAAATGAATGCACACCCACCAGTTAAAATATTTAATTGCCATTCTTTCATTGTCATTGGAAAATTATATGAAATGCACATGTAGTCTTTGACAACATTAATCACAGTATAAAAATTGCAGAGTTCAAAGTTTTTTTTTTTTTTTTAAAGGTAAGCGTGCTGTCGGTGGGTACGTGAGAGTTAAGTCACCACAATCTTAACTATCCAATCAGGTTACCATTGACATCTATGACCATGGATTTGCAATAGTATATTCACAAATTAAAAAAATAAACTACAAAAAAGTGCAAATAAAGTAAAGAAATGGAGAAAATAATCAGAACCAACAAATCAAAATGAGAGAATACAAATTTTTATGCGATTTGCAAATTTTTTTTTTTTTAAAATTTGCCAAACAATTTTTTTTTTATTGAAGATAATAAAGAAAACAAGGTACAAGGGAACGGTTAGTTTATAAACCAAAGAGAACATCAATGCTATTGTGATGTGATAATAGCTTAAATGTTGCCAAAATAGAGTTTTTGAAGATTATAATGTTATTTCACACTAAAGTTTGTTTGTTTCATTGTAGAGTTTGGCAAAAAATTTCGAGAAACTTTTAAGAGAAAATTTGCTTAGCGGCAAACTACATAAAATTTCCTCGCCTTCAATTGTAAAAGAAAGGGCAAGTTTAAGGTCTAACTTTGCAACCAAAACATCTAAAAATATTACAGTTTCTTTAAATAAAAATAAATAAATAAAAAGAATCTGAATACGGAAAATGAAACAATATCGCATAAAATATACACAATTTGTTTTAAGACAAACAAAGTTTTTATTGGATCTCATAACCATTAAATGTCGCCGGCAGGCTTTGAACCTTAGATTTATGATATGAGCTGCCACAGGCCTACTAATTGAGTTATTACCATGTTGGCTACTTGTTCAATGTTACATTCAATCATTCTTCCTATTAGTAATTCTCGTGTGAATTAACAACTCATATTGGAGATAGGGTTTTGACAATACCGTTCGAAGTTTAATAATCAACATTTGGGTTGATTTTCTTTGTCTTCCCACGTTAATACTAACAATTATTGATAGATTCTAAACATAGTTCTATAATCAATGGCCGACTTGATTTTGTATATCTCCACGCATTAATTAAACATTCGTAAACTTAGATACGAGATAAATACTTATAGGGTTTACTTAATGTTTTGTGTTGCTTCAAAACAAAGTTAATTAATCTATGGTCAGTAGGGGTGGGCATGAGACGGGATGAGATGAGCATGTAATAAATAATCGTCTGATAAAGAATTTGAAAAAATTTCATTTCAATTTCCTCACATCAATAATGTCTAATTTATGTACATATAATTTTCATTATAATGATATAAAATTTCATCTCACGTTGCTCCTAACTGTATCTTGTATGAATGATATAAGTTCTCAAGTTGTTTTAGTATAAATTCAAAAATGAAAAATATTGTTCATTAACCAAATTTTCAACTACATAACTAATAGTGCAAAGCTAAACTAAACACTACAAGAATAATTGTCTTATAACCAATCTAAAATATGAAAAAAAAAAACAAATTTTTATGAGTTCTATTTGACCTAAAATATTTAAAGTAAAGTTTCTATCTAAACAAAGAGTATCAAATTAAACAATGTTTTGATTTTATTTTCAACACATCCTAACATTTCCATTAGAGCCAATGGCATGACAACTCAACGGTTAGAGCTTGACGGATGGTACCACTAGGTCATGAGTTCAAACCCAGCTTGCAGCATCTTTATGGATTCTGAGATCCTATAAAAACCCTACTTACCTTTCAAAAAAAAAATATTTCCATTAGAGTAGTAGTTTGCTTAATAATAATAATAATAATAATAAATGTTACATAAGTAAGTTTGGGACTGGACAAAATTGAAAGTCTTCATTTCAATCACATCTCACTCTATATCGAGACGAGTTTGATCAATCCTAAAAGGACCCAAAAAAATCGTGTCATAATCGAAATCACATAATATGATACCCACCCTTATGCTCAGTTTGATCTTGTATGTCTAAAACCCTAATTGATGTAAACAAACTACTTTCTTGTAAAAAATCGACCGGATTAAACTATCATTAAATTTAGTGCAATATTTTACAAAATTAAATATCGTAACCGGACCATTTATGCACTAATAAAAACCTAACATGGCCATGGATGGCCCATCGGGAACAGCAGGGTTCATTCAACTAGCACTAACTTTTCAGCTCCATTTTCACGTTCTAAGCTCAAAACAAAACAGCCCGAAATTCCCAAACTACCCTAAAACAAATCGACAAACATATTTCTATATTTGGAATGCCATAATTGCCCCTCTTTTTCATTTCACCTCCCCCTTTTTAATCTTATCCAGCTAAAAGGTTAATTCCGTCATTCGACTACCTCCTTATCAAGCCCACTAAGGTCAAAATCGCCATTATATAAAAATCAGTGAATACTTCCATTTCCCCTGTCACCTTCCGACACTTTCGAACTACATGACAGCTCCTTACCAGAAGGTTAATTTCGTCATTCAAAAATTAAATAATAAAAAACGAAAAAAAAAAAAAAAAAAAACCCGGCGCATTTAATCCGTTAATCGGTAGTGAAATTAATGTGATTAAGGAAGTGACGCGTTTTGCTTTAAAGCCTCACCCTTTCTCTCCCAAACATGTTCTTGTTTCTTTCTTTCTAAATCTCTTTCATTTCTTTTTTTCTTCTTCTTCTTCTTCTCCTCTCGATCTCTTTCCTTAAACAGCTTACCAAGAAGAACATTATCTTCAAAGATCATTCAACTACAATCATCAATTTTTCTCTTAAAAGGTAATAAAAACTCATTATATATACTTTTGCGAATTCTAGTCGACGATTTAATCGGTTTTGACTAGAGTGATTTGTTTTGATTGCTTGAAAGTCTAATTAGTCCGAGCAAATTAGGTAGAGAGTAAAGGATTATTGATTTCTAGTTTGACATTTTTAATAGAGTTAGACCAATTAGAGATTTGAATCTGTGATTTGTAGGGTTTTTTCTCGGGGTATAAAAGGAGGAGCAAAGTAACTCAGGAGATTCATATTCGGAAGAAAAAAAAAAAAAAAAGTCTCTATATGTGTAATCTGGATTGGGTTTTTGTTTGCTTTACTTGATTGATTATCGATGGCATCATCTTTGGTTCTGAATCCGCAACCGAGTTCAGACAGGTTTGTTGATTCGAAAGGAAAGAAAAAGAGGAAAATTCAGCAGAATCAGAAACAGCAAGAAGGAAAAAGATGGAACACATCTGATGAGCATAAGAATTACTCTTCGAAGCTTCTAGATGCTCTTCGTAGGGTTAGAGAGAACCATACTCCATCAACTGTACCTGGACGGACTGTTCGTGAAGCGGCGGATCGAGCACTGGCTGTGGCAGCAAAGGGAAGGACTAGGTGGAGCCGGGCGATACTGACCAATCGACTCAAGTTGAAATTCAGGAAGAAGAGGAAGGCTAAGGTGGTGGTGGTAGCTGGTGGTGGTGGCAACTGTCGGAAGAAATCGGCTGTCAAGATACTCAAGTTTAAATCGAAGAAAGTTCCAAGTGTTCAAAAGAGAATCCATGTTCTTGGTAAGTTGGTTCCTGGATGCCAGAAACTATCATTTCCAACCCTGTTAGAGGAGACGACGGATTATATTGCTGCGTTGGAGATGCAGGTTCGAACCATGACTGCACTCACTCAGCTCCTCTCTGTTGGTAGTTCATCTGAAAGTCTCGATTCGAATCTGGTCTCGTAGTGTGCCGCCGCCTCGTAGGGTGGTGGTGGTGTTAGTAGTGTCAAGGTGCTATTCTCCTCCTCCTCCTCCGTTTCTCCTACTTGTTTCCATTTTTTTTTTATGCTTCTTTTTATTTTATTTTTTTGCCTATAAATTTCATGCATGTAGTTTTGTATACATGTTTTCATTATATCTATCAAGCTTCCATAGGTTATTTTTGCTTTTTTTTCTTTTCTTTCTCTATATATTTCTTCTATTTTAATTTCTCTAACCAACTCCATTATCGAACTCCAATGTTTTTTCAATCTAGTAAGAATTCTATTTTATGTAATAATTTGGGTGTGTTTGGAATGTGTAATAATCAAGGTGGTGAACTATGTGGTTTTAGAATTTCTACAGAGTTTGGTCTGAAACACTTTATTTGTGCGTGTGAGGATGGTTTGTACGTGATCGGATCACTCTGCCTTTTTTACTATGGATTTGGAGAAGTTGGAGAGTAGTAGAATTGGTTCGATATCGTATTCACCACCCTTTCAAGTACAAATCAATGCTTTCGTACCAGATTCTCCAAAAACATTTATATGATTTTTCATAATTTAATCAAGTATCAGTATTTTGGAAATAATTTTTGTTGAGAGTGGGACCCCAAACCACCATCGACATAACTGTGTAATCTTATTTAAAACCATGCCAGTATGATTTTGCACATGGAGGGCCTCAGACCATTTGACACTTTCTTTGATTGAAAAAAATAAAGTTTTGTCAAAATTATTATTGTTTTCAACGACAGTTTTGAAATCAATCAACAACCATAGCAGTGGGGTTTAAATGAGTTTTTGTCCAAAAAAAAAAAAAAAAAAACACTAAGGTTTATAAATTTAATGATTAAAAAAAAACTACATGGTCATCTTCTTCGAAAGGTTTAATGGATTCTAAATTGAAGGATGAACAACAATTGATTTGGATGATTAAACTTAGGACCACAAATATGGCTGTCAACTCGCTATCGAACAATACCCCAACACATAATTGCACACGAATACATATCGGTATGTCCACTTCAATATACAAAACACCCACAATATCTAATACCATAACTCCTCCGGGCCACTTTCTTTCCTCTCCGTGTACATTTGATGGGCACTTTCATTTCCATCATTGTTTGTTAGTTCGCAATATTATTATACATGACCTCCAAAGGCTCAAATAAATTAATTTAACCCAAACAACCCATTAGTGTGATTGATATATTTTGTTCAGTGAAATTCACATTAGGGTTTTTTTCTCTCTCTTATTCTGATTTCACAGTAACTGTTCGTTTTTTAAATTTGTAAAACACCACACTTTTGTTCAATGATTCAGTTGAATAGTTAATCAACATTACAAATGAAGAATGACCATTTGACGATGAAGTTTTGGAGCACAAGACCAGCTATCATTATCATACAAATTCCCACTTATCTATTTGGATAAGAGTTTGTTCCAAAGGAAGGAGGGACCTTGAAATTTATTTTGTACACAAGGTGTTTGAGAAGAGATGGGGAAGGGAGCAAGGGAGGGGGCCATGTTTCTACTTAATGACTACACGTGCTCTCACTAAGCACATGGTGAAGATTCAATGTGGCGTGCCACAACAAACCCCACTCATGAGATGACATTGAAATTGAAAGAAAGAGAGTTAAGTGGGGCAAAGTGGTTTTACAAGAAAACAAAGGAAAATATCACATTCTCTACATCCCTTCCTTCACTTATTAGGACCTCTCCCTTCAAGTTGGGTGCCCTTTGGGATATTTGTGTATATTGGATTTCAGACCAGGGAGACCCCCAAAGAGCCCTAAAGGAGTGCCAAAGGGTGGGTGGGAGAGGGAGATGGGTCATTCTAAGCTTGTTTTTTGAATGAATAGGGAAGGGAAATGGCACCTATTTTTGGTTAATTTTTGTTCAAGGGTCTTATGTCTTGAGACAAGCAATAAGACACAATTTGGTCCCCATGGATGGCCGAAAGTTGATGATGAGATATTCTCAAAATTTATACCTTAGGGTCGGCCTTGATAATTATGATCCATAAAACAAAGATTAAAGAGAACGAATATCAGCTCGGTTTTAGTTAAGATCACAATTTACTTCAGAGAATACTATATATATATTGACCATTTCTTAGGAAGAGTTTGATTAAGAAGGCGATTGTTATTAGCATCTGATACTTGAATTTGTGCATTATTCGTGTTTTTTAATAAAAAAAAATTTAATGCTTACTACGATTTTGACATTGTCATGTTGTAATAATAAATCACAATATATTGAATGTAATCAAACAATTATAATTTTTTTTTTTATGTAGGGTCGAAGTCATTTGTCGTCTAGGTCAAGTGTCAAAAGCCAAAGGTCAACTTCTTGAGGAGCAAACATATCCGAAGGCCACACTAAACCATACTATAGTTGTGGGGCAGAAATTTTAATTGTTCATCAAGTAGTTCAGTTTGATAAGAAATTTTTGTTTTCTTGTTTTTCAAAGTAAAACTTATATGTTTATCAAAGGGTGAAGTCATGTCTTAGGTCTATATAAAGACCAGTCCATTTTGTTCTTCATGAACTATATATAGTCAATGATATTTCCTTTTCTTAGGTTAATTTCATGTGTTATAGCTTAATGAACGAAAATTCTAGGGAGCGAGGGATGGGTGTAACCAACCATCTTCCTCGAGATGAGCGTATTTTCCTTGAAATGCGCAATATTACTCATTTCGATGAGAATGAGTGGTTACAGCCATCCCTCGCTCCCTCACTTGCTCCCTAGAAGGTCTCTTAATGAATCATGTTTTCTACAACTTTAACTTAACAACTCATTAAGAGAAGATGATACTACCATCCAAAGTAATATTCAAATATTGGAAAGTATATCAAAATTGTTATTAACAAATTATTATTTTAATAATTAATTGCTGACTTTAAACTCTGAACTTGCGATATCACATGTCGCAGAGTCATTGGTAGTGTTAGGTGAACTAGCATCCATAGATAGGCCAAAAGTATTACAAAGTGGTGACTTAGAATCAAAATTAAAGTGGGGAAAAACAACAGCTAATTCCACATCAAACCAAAGATAGATTCTTCATCTATCATTGTCATGTTTGGGTTATTGTGCAAGAAATTTTTTTCCACTCATTGGGATCTACATCATTTGCACTCTCTCTGTTATGCTAATCATCTCATGCACACACATGCTTCTCTTCCTCATCATTCAACCAATGTACACTCACATGCAAAAAAAAAAATTGTTCTCTCTTTTCTTCTTTCATGGAAAAGGATCTTCATGTTGTTAGGGTTTCAACTTCAAGGCTACATTGTTCTTGACTTTAGACCTCATTTGAACAAAGAAAAATGTCTATATATAGAGAAGGCACCATGTGAGCACTTCATCAAGCACATGGCCACCTTGGCCCTCCTCCACCGACCCTTTCTTTGTTCTTTTAGTGGCCTGTATGAACAATCTAGGATAAAGGAGGAAAGGGAGACTAGCAGAGAAAGGAGTCCGTTTTCACAACCTATTTGACATATATAACCAAGAAATGGAAATGGTGGGGTGGTGGTGTCTAGCTACTAACTTTGCATATATAACCATGTGGGGGACATTAGTTTTTGTCCTAATTTTTTTGCGAAAAAGAGGTCTGCAATCCCTCCTGATCTCCACCCTTTATGAAAGAAAAAATGATCACTCGTATAGTGTAGTGGCTATATCACATGCCATGTCTATGATAAATCGAGCTATCTGATCTCGAAAGTATTGAGAATGAACTTTGATGATGATAATATTGATAGAGCTATCCAAAGTTTATAAGAGTGCTTCTACTATATAACATGTTTTTCCGAAGTTGTAGAGCTTGCCCCACAAGGTGGGTAGTTGATGATGATAACATTGACCTTTGCTTGAAAGCTAATTTAAGGCTAACTAAATACGGATTACATGCTTGAATAACATAATTATATTGGGGACTCCGACCTACCGATGATATGCAACCTTTCAACTAACTATGAAATCGATAGGATATTAATTATGGCATCTGACCTAATTTTGTGCAATTAGGTATTCTAATTACTCCATCTATGTGTTTGTTAATGCATATAATCACTAGTCAAAAGGATCGATTGATCCAATGGGTTAATTAGCATTTGGATTCTTTGTTAGATGACCATTGACCAATACTTGTAGTGCATTTCATCCTATCTTTTAAAGTTTTAATCCATGTAAAGGAAGAATCACTTGCATTAAGTCATGAACATAATGGAGACAAGTATGATTAAGCCATCCTACCTACCACCAATGTCATATACTTCAACATATGCAGTTTAGGTAAAAGGATTGGTTTAGTAAGTCATTAAATTAATGAGTTTCGAGGAATGAATGACCGAAAAAGTCATATTTGGGAATGTTCACTTTTGAACGATTGACTAAGTGTGTGGGATACATTAACTATGCGTTCTACCAACTCTACACCAAATTGACATAATTATAACAATCCCCAAAAAATATCATTGTTGCACTGAAACAGTTTCGTAAATGAAGTGATAACGATCCCCAACTATGTGTTTCACGCAGTTTCATAAATGAAATGATATAATAATTGGATCACCGTGAATAATATATCGTTTCTGCAAGTGATATTATTCATAGTGACCAAATTTATTATATTACTTTATTTGTGAAATTGTTTTTTCAAAATTTTGCCTAAATTTAGTTTTGAATTGAAATTGTTTGATGAATTTTTCATCTCAAAAGTAATATTATTTTGAGATTGTTACAAAACTATCCATTTGATGTAGTGCCATATCATGTACTCGTAGTGCCATTTAATCATTTTAGGCTAAATGGATTATTAATAAGTTTGATTAATGAAAATCAAGGAAGATAGACTTTTAAGTAAAGATTTCTTAGTCAGTTTAATTAATGGAATTCAAGGAAGATGGACTTTAAGTGAAGATTTCGAGTAATGGAACGTGGCATCATTCCTACCACTAATAGTGACTAAAGTTCATGAATGTGAGTGAAGGTCTCTCTCTTATCCCAACATCAAGATCAAATATTCTTCCTTTTGTTACCATCTACACCGGTAAGAATAGAACCATTAGCTTGTTAATTTCATTTAGGCAGTGACTATTTCACACCACAATTTTCTCCTTTTTCACACTATCTACATTTTTTTGTCACACTACCATACCTTCTCACATCACCTTTATAAACAAGAAACTAACATTTCTCCCATCTCCATTCCAATTGAAACTCCATTCATCCCTCCCTCGTTCGAATTTCTTCCATCTCACACATTCAAATCTCTTACAAAATCGAAACCAATCTCTTCTCTCTCCCTCAAAAATCTCTTTCCTCTTCCTTAAAATCATAAAAACAAAGTAATCTCATAGAAACTTCAGAAACATTTTCAATCACAAAAACAAAGTAAACTTCAGAAAATTTTTCAGAAATCACAAAAAAAAAAATTGTTCGCCTGAGACAATGCGAGGTTTTGGGCAAACAGGAAATTTCAGCAAATTTTTTCGGACAGATTTGCGCGACTTTAGTAAAATGACCATAACTTGCTCATTTCAAAATATTTTCAAGTTATTCAAGTTGTGTTTATTAGATGACTCAGAGTAATCAATATTTTTATATTTGATCGATTTGATAATCGATCTTGATCAAACACATAAGTTGGTCGAAAGTCAGGAACACTATCATGTTTTCATTGCGAGACAAATTTGTGCGACTTTAGTAAAATGACCATAACTTGCTCATTTCAAAATATTTTCAAGTGATTCAAGTTGTGTTTATTAGATAACTTAGAGTACTGCAATTTTTGTTGGCCAAAAGTCAGAGACACTATCCCGTTTTCACTGCAAAATAGATTTGCGCGACTTTAGTAAAATGATTATAACTTGCTCATTTCAAAACATTTTCAAGTGATTTAAGTTGTGTTTATTAGATAACTCATAGTACTACAACTTTCATGTTTTGATGAGCTTGTAAATCGATCTCAATTGAGGGTTTAAATTGGTCAAAAGTAACCCTATTTTACATTTTTTTCATTTTTAGTTTGGGTATCTCTATTAAGTCATACATATTTATTGGTGGTGTGAGTAAGTAAAAGAAAAACTCAATAATGACGTGAAAAGAGAAAATGGTGGTGTTAAATAATCGCCATCGTTCGCTTAATCCACATCATTAGGTGCCCAATGTGGAAACATATAACTAAAGCAAGAGTGAATGATGACTGCTATTTATTGTGACACTTGTCGTTATTCTGAGTTGAATTTAGGAAATTGAAAAATTAAAATCACTTGGAAATACATTGAGCTTGATTGAAGGGGGTGGAATAATCAGAGTGTTTTAATGAAATATGTCTCTTTTGCATCTTTTTAGAATTTTTTGATACTTTTACTCATTATGTGAATAGTGTTTGTGATTGTGTTTTAAAAAAAATAGATAAAAAATATAAACCTCGAAAAACACACAAAAAAAGTAAAATTACTTATGGAAATCGTGTTGGTAAATGTGAGACCTGAGCCTTATGGCTACTCTAAATGGTATGTTAACGCCCCATTTAAAAAACAACTTGTATATGCTACTTTTATGAAACTACATAAACAAAAGGTTCATGTAAAATCTTATTGTTTATTTAGATATTAGAGAGCCATGTTTGTTGATGACTTTGGGTTTTTTTACACTTCTATCTCTTTTATGGATGGTGTTTGTGATTTTGGTTGCGGTTGCGGTTGTGTTTTAAAGAGAATGAAATAATAAATATAAAAAAAATCAAAAGTTGCCACCAAACATAACTCCCTGAACTTACTCTTTAGACATGCAGCTTGTGGTGCATGACAAACATGCGCCAACCTAAACTCAGCAAAGTTTGTAGCAAAGATGATCGCGGCTTGTGATGGTGAAAAGCTGGCCGATAATGCATATATTTTGAAATTTTTATATGAAAAAAAAAGATGTGATCGACAAGGGTCACCTTAAACTCAAGAGATATTGCAAATATTTTGGATATTTCGTCTTCTAACTAAAATATTGCAGATTTTGATCTCCAAATCTTCCTTGAACAATCGGCCTTACTTCAAGCATTCTATTAATACCTTAAGTGATTTTGCCTCAAGAAGCCGAAAAAGCCCATGAAGAATGAGACTATTAATGCCCATGGGCCTGATGGGCTTTTACGGAGAAAACTGGTTAATATTGGCTTTCGAATTGAAAAGTGAAGGTTATGCTTATTATGGTTGTAAAAGCTTAATATGTTCCAAAATTACTTATTTTTTGTTGTAGTCTTCGGTAACGAGTATCGGATAATAACATTCTCACATGGGATTGTCTAACTGGCGAGGAAACCAGCGAGGAAACCCTCTCCCTCGCGCGTTTCCTCACTGGTTTCCTCGCCAATTAGAATTTCCCTTCTCACATAGTACTTTGAATCATTTTTTATGTACTTCACAGAAACCAGATTTAATTACTGCATATTACTGTAGAATGTTTTTACAGATTTCCTTGAATGGGCTGGACTCAATTTTCCCTTCCACAATGCCCAGCCAAATAAAGATCAGACATAATTTATATCTTTAACAAGACACTACACCAAATTGATATTTTTGTAACAATTCTCAAAACAATATCACTTTTGAAGTGTAACAATTCACCTAACAATTTTACACATTTTTCACAAATAAAATGATACAATAATTGTATCACCATGAAGAGTATGGTTATAAAAGTGATATTATTCATGGTGATCCAACTTATTGTATCATTTTTTTTTGTTACTGTTTTTCATTTTTTTGGCTAAATTTAGTTTTGACTTGAAATTGTTTGGTGAATTGCAATATCTCAAAAGTGATATTGTTTTTAGAGTTATTACAAAAGTGCCAATTTGGTGTAGTGAGATAATACAAATTTCCAATTTAAATGTTACAAAATTATATAAATCTTGAGCTTACTCTTTATATATAGAGATTCCGTGGTAAAACTTCCAAAAGATAAACAAAGATTTATACAGAAGATAGAAAATAGAAGACATGAGAGAATAAAATATACAAAATCAGAAGTAAACTTAAGAAACTATAAACTAATGTAAATAAAACTAAAATTTCAAAAGACATTTATTTGAACTGTTCAAGAGAACGGTGCCGATATTAGATTTTAATATAATATAACGAGATGTTCAAACAAGAATAATCCTTAAAAAAAGTATATCAATGACTCTCTGAAAAATGATCTTTCAAATAAGAGATTCCACAAACCTTCCTTTGGTTCTTCATGATGCATTACTCTCAGTTTATGTTCATCCAATCTTTTAAAGTTCTAATCCATGTAAAGTAAGAATCACTTGCATTAAGTCATGAACATAATGGAGACAAGTATGATTAAGCCAACCAACCTTCCACCAAAGTCATATAGTTCAGCATATGCAGTTTAGGTAAAAGGATTGTTAAGTAAGTCATTAGATTAATGAGTTTCGAGGAATGAATGACCGAAAAAATCATATTTGGGAATGTTCACTTTTGAACGATTGTCTAAGCGTGTGGGATACATCAACTATGTGTTCTACCAACTCTACACCAAATTAACATAATTATAACAATTCCTAAAAAAAAGTATCATTGTTGCACTGTAAAAGTTTATCGAACAGTTTCATGTAGTTTTATAAATGAAGTGATACAATAGTTGGATCACTATGAATAGTGTATCATAACTGCAAGTGATAATATTCATGGTGACCAAATTTATTATATTACTTTATTTGTGAAATTGTTTTTCAAAATTTTGCCTGAATTTAGTTTTGATTTAAAATCGTTTGGTGAATTTTTTCATCTCAAAAGTGATATTGTTTGGAGATTGTTACAAAACTGTCCATTTTGTATAGTGCCATATCATGTACTCGTAGAATGTAATCAGTTTAGGCTAAATGGATTATTAATAAGTTTGATTAATGAAAATCAAGGAAGATAGACTTTGAAGTAAAGATTTCTTAGTCAGTTTGATTAATGGAATTCAAGGAAGATGGACTTTTAGGTATAAATTTCAAGTAATGGAACGTGGCATTATAAATAACCAATGCCACTAATAGGGACTAAAAATGTGAGTGAAGATCTCTCCCTTATCCCAACGTCAAGATTAAATATTCTTCCTTTTGTTACTATCTACACCGACAAGAATAGAACCATTAGCTTGTTAATTTCACTTAGGCAGCGAGTACTTTACACCACCATTTTTTTTCTCTTACACTATTCTTCTCTTTCACACCACTCACTTTCTTTTTCACACCACCATATTTTCTTACATCACCTATATAAACAAAAAACCAACATTTCTCTCATCTCCATTTAAATCGAAACTCCATTCATCCCTCCTCCATTCGAATCCCTTCTCTCTCACATATTCAAATCTCGTCCCACATTCAAATCTTTTGTAAAATCGAAACCAATCTCTTCTCTCTCCGTCAGAATCTCTTCCCCCACCCTTAAAAATCGAATCCCAAATCGCAACCTAGCCAAAAGTTTTCAAAAAAACAAAGTAATCTCATGGAAACTTCAAAAATATTTTCAATAACAAAAACAAAGTAAACTTCAGAATTTTTTTTTCAGAAATCACAAGAAAAACATTGTGCGAACAGGAAATTTCAGCAAATTTTTTCGGACAGACTTGAGCAACTTTAGTAAAATGACCATAACTTGCTCATTTAAAGATATTTTCAAGTGATTCAAGTTTTGTTTATTAGATACTTAAGAGTACTATAACTTTTGTATTTTGATCAACTTGAGAATCGGTCTCAATCGAGCATATAAGTTAACCGAAAGTCAGGAACACTATCATTTTTTATTGCGAGACAGATTGGCGCTACTTTAGTAAAATAACCATAACTTGCTCATTTCAAAACATTTTCAAGTGATTCAAGTTGTATTTATAGATAACTCAGATTAATACAATTTTTTTTGGATGAGCTTGAGAATCGATCTTGATCGAAAATTAAGTTGGCCGAAAGTCAGGGACACTATCCGTTTTCACTTCAAGACAGATTTGTGCAACTTTAGTAAAATGATCATAACTTGCTCATTTCAAAACATTTTCAAGAGATTCAAATTGTGTTTATTAGATAACTCATAGTACTACAATTTTCATGTTTTGATGAGCTTGAGAATCAGTCTCAATTGAGGGTTTAAATTGGTTGAAAGTTACTTTATTTTATATTTTTTTGTTTTGAGTTTGGATTTCTCTTTTAAGTTATGCATATTTATTCAGGGTGTGAGTAAATGAAAAAAAAAACTCAATAATGATGTGAGAAGAGAAAAAAGTGGTATAGAGTAGTCGTTGCCTTTCACCTAATCCACATCATTAGTTACCCAATGTGGAAACATATAACTAAAGCTAGAGTGAACGGTGACTGCTATTTATTATGACACTTTGTCATTCTTCTGAGTTGGATTTAGGAAATTTAAAAACTAAAGTCAGTTGGAAATACATTGAGCTTGATTGAAGAGGGTGGAATAATTCAGAGTGTTTTAATGAAATAATTGAAATTTGATTAGTGATATGGAAATTGAATAGTTCTACAGTGCCTCTTTTGTGTATTTTTAGGGTTTTTTTGACATTTCTACTAATTCTGTGGATGATATTTGTGATTGTGTTTTAAAAATAATTGATAAAAAGTGTAAACCCTAAAAAGACACAAAAAAAAGTAAAATTACTCATGGAAATCATGTTGGTAAATGTGAGACTTGAGCCTTGTGGCTACCCTAAATAATATGTTAACACCCAATTTAAAATGAAAATGCTAAGAAACCATGTTTTTGTAATCAGGTTTTGTAACCCTGGTAATGTGGCGTGATCTTGAAAGAATAATGAAATCCCCAAAGTGTTTATGTGTATCTCGAGATTGTAAAAAACATCCTCTAACAATACCACATCATCCTGATTATAAAACATAGTTGCAAAACCTAATTTCCTAGCCTCACTCCATTTAAAAAACAACTTGTATATGCTACTTTTATGAAACTAAATAGACAAAAGGTTCATATAAATTCTTATTATTTATTTAGACATCCGCAATTCTAGGGAGCTATGTTTGATGATCACTTTGGATTTTTTTTTTTACATTTCTACCCTTGAACAATCGGCCTTACTTCAAGCATTCTATTGATACCTTAAGGGATTTTGCTTCAAGAAGCCGAAAAAACCCATGATGAATGAGACTATTAATGCCCATGGGCCTGATGGGCTTTTACGGAGAAAACTGGTTAATGTTGGCTTTCGGATTGAAAAGTGAGGGTTATGCTTATTATGGTTGTCAAAAGCTTTTTTTTTTTTTTTTTTTATTTTTATCTCCGGAGAGGCAATTATGATATGTCAGACCTTAATTACTTGTCCCAAAACGGGATATAATAACAATTGGTAAGGAAAAACAGAAACTAGACAAATATATCATCTAGATTGGCCAAACCCCTAAATCAAAGCTTGTACTTGCTGTTATGTTTCTTCATTCTAGATGATCTTCGAGGAAAACCTGAGGGAGAGGAAGAGGAAGAGGAAGAGGAAAGGGGATCTGAGGGAGAGGAAGAGGAAAGGGCGAAGAAGAAGAGGGTTCGCTCGAGAAAGGGGATCTGAGGGTTCGATCTGTGGAAGAAGAAGAGGAGAATCCCAGTATTGATCTGAGGAAGAAGAAGAGGAAGAACCCTCAGATCGAACCTAAGCAGATCGAGGCAAATAGTAGAACATTGGTTCAATGTTGAAGAGAAAATTTAGATTTGCCTTTACATCTGTTCCAGATAAAAAGATTTCCATTTTTGTTTCACCTGATCTCTCTCTTCCATGGAAGCCAGCCATGATTGTCAAATATTATGGGGTTTTTGTTTTTTGTTTTTGTTTTCTGGTATGCAAGCATAGAAGAGAGTATTTGATGATGTTTCAATTGTTTTGATGTTCATTAACAATTTTTGCAGGATTTTAAGAATTGGGGTTAGCTTGAATTCTGATTGAGAATGGATGGAGACACATTTTCTAGGCTAGGAAATAGTGCCCAAATAGATAACAAGGTCTTACAGACATTTCAGAAGAACTTTGTTCAAGTTCAACACATATTGGATCATAACAGGTTGTTAATCAAAGTGATTAACTAAAACCATGAGTCGAAAATACCTGACAACCTGAGTCGAAATGTGGGTCTAATTAGAGAACTTAACAACAATATTAGGAGGGTGGTGGATCTGTATGGGGATCTTTCATGTTCTTTAACTAAATCAATGGAAGTATCATCTGAAGGGGATTCAGCTGGGACCATAAAATCAGATGGGAAGAAAAGAGTTAGGTCTGGGCAGTAGTAGTAAGTAGATTATGATGCCACCGGATGGATGCGCTGCTGTCGAAATGCTTGCGGTAGCACCATTCTTTTTACGAAGGCAAGAAAGAACAGATTCGAATTGCGATATTAAACGGACACTGGTAGAGTTGAATTGAATTGTCTGTAAACTCTTCTTTTGTATCAGTTGTAGAATTAGTATCTCATTGTCTCTTCACTTGCCTCAATTGCCATTGGAAATAATTGTTGGATATCATCATCTGCATTGTAATTCTATGTACTTTGTGTTCTTTTCCATTGAAATGGAGATATTAATGTTTCTCATCAATTTTCCTTTATTGGCCTTGTTAGTTTTCTTCTTATATCGCACTTGGTCGAAGCTATGTATTGAATTCTCACTTCTCAATCATAAATTTAAGATCCACCTGCATTATATCTTGATGAATTTGATGGTTTGGTAAATACCCAGAAAGAATTTCTTGTGTTTCCACATAAAAAAAATTTCTTCTTTCACTTTTGGGATTCTCAAAAGGTTGAGATCTGGTTGATATGGGGGTTTTCATTTTTTTTTTTTGATTAATCATTTGCATCAACTCTATACATTTGATGGGAACTCATCACAAACTCATTTGTTCTTTTCCTATTTGTCTAAAGTGATTGAATCACTTTCTACACCCGAGTTTGAGGTCTGAAATGAAGAGATGGATAGAGGAGAGAACACAAAACAAAACAACACAAAAGGTTCTCTGAGAGAAAAACCTACTACTGCTCATGATTATCTCACACTAAGTGTGGGGGGAGTACGTACACAGTACACATTTTCACTGTAAAAGACATGTAAAGTTGGTGGAATTTTTTCTGAAGATGCTTTGGAGACAAAATTGGAAGAAGGAGAAAGTAACTTTGGTTCCCAATTTCACACTCACTTGTACATATAAACATCACAAGATCAGATCAGATCAGAAGAATCTCAGGCAAGGATCAACAATGTTATTGACCACTAGTTTGTACTAGTAAATGGAAATATTTATCTATCTATCTTTATGGTTCTTTGATTGTTTGTGAGAAAGAAAGAAAGAGGAGATTAAAGAATGAATGAAGATGAGCTTGCTTAGGTAATCTAAAACAAAGCATGAGATTCCAAAAGACAGGTAGATATGCATAGACACAGTGACCTCCATCGAACCCTCAGATCCCCTTCTTCTTCCTCAGATCGAACCCTCAGATCAACATCGGGATTCTCCTCTTTTTCTTCCTCAGATCGAACACTCAGATCCCCTTTCTCGAGCGAACCCTACTCTTCTTCTTCCTACTCCTCTTCCTTTTCTTCTTCCTATTCCTCTCCCTCAGATGCCCTTTCCTCTTCCTCTTCCTCTCCCTCAGATCCCCTTTCTCTTCCTCTCCCTCAGATTTAGATCGAATAGGTTTTTTGTTTTTTTTTTCAAAGCGCATCAAAACGCAGGTCCCTTTCTCTCTGTTTCTTTTCCAAGCCAATAATCTCAGCCGTCGGATCTGATCCGACGGCTGTAAGAGATTCAAAACCTGCCAATCTGTTAATTAAATGTGAATTTGAATTCCATCAATATGAGCTGTCGGATTTCATCCAACGGCTCACATACGTGCGCAGGACGCCGTCCAGCACACCACGCGCAAGAGTCCCCCTCGATCCGAAAAGAAGGCGCTTTTTCTTCTCCACTAATTTTTTTTATTTGCCTTAGCAGCGAAGGAATAAGAGATACGAATGAATTATTTTGCATCACCTTATTTTTAGATAATATAATAGTTAAAAACTCTGCTTGCTTTATTAATATAATAGTTTTAAAACCCTGCTTGCTTTATTAAAAAAAAAACTGATTTTGTTAATGAATTTATCTAAAAAATGTGGTAAACTTAGGGTCGTCTCTGAGACATAGGCCATGTGTGAAGATTTAAAAGGTGTTAGTTTTTGTTTCTGAATAGAGTAAGAAATTTTAATAAGAAGTAGAATACCTTATTTAGAGTGTTTGTTTTTAATTATGATTAGAAGTTTAACTTTTGATTGAAGTGAGCAATTAAGAGGTGCTCATCACTTAGCACTAATTGCTGATTCAAAAATTATTCTAATAGTAATCTTAAAATAATTTTGTAATAATAATTATTACCTCCATTTTAAAAATAAATAAGACTAAATTTTGACGACACATCTTCATTTTCTGCACCAAAGTGAAGGAAGAAAAAAGAGAGAACTCACCTACCTTGACAGCAGAGATTAGAGAATAGGGCAGAGGTAATGAGTAACGAAGCAATTAGAGGGACGGAGCAAGAGAATCAGGGAAGCACAGAGCAGGGACCAGTAAAAACAGAAAACGTACTTTTTTCCTTTTTGACAAATTAAGGCAGAAAAGAAGACGCTTTTTCTTCTCCACTGATTTTTTTATTTGTCTTAGCAGCGAAGGAATAAGAGATACGAATGAATTATTTTGCATCACCTTGCTTTTAATTAATATAATAGTTAAAAACTCTGTTTGCTTTATTAATATAATAGTTTTAAAACCCTGCTTGCTTTATTAAAAAAAACTGATTTTGTTAATGAATTTATCTAAAATATGTGGTAAATTTAGGGTGTGTTTGGTTGCATCAAATCTTATATCATAGGAATTCATGAGGGATCCCTGTATTTTAGGTTAATTTGATATATCACTCCACATCCACCATTTAATTTTGTGATCAATGGTGGAGTGGAAGTCTCATGAACATAGAAATCACATGCCTTGGAAGACCAAAGAATGTGATTACTATGTTCATGAGACTTTTATTCCCACCATTGATCACAAAATCAAATGATGGATGTAAACTGATATATCAATTTAGCTTAAAATGTAGGGGTCCTCTTATGGATTTTCATGGCATGAGATTCCATGCAACCAAACACACCCTTAGGGTTTTCTCTGAGACTTAGGCCATGTGTGAAGAATTAGAGGGTGTTAGTTTTTGCTTCTGAATAGAGTAAGAAGTCTTAATAAGAAGTGAAATACCTTGTTTAGAGTGTTTGTTTTTAATTTTGATCACTTAGCACTAATTGCTTACTAAAAAATTATTCTAATAGTAGCCTTAACATAATTTTATAATGACAATTGTTGCTCCCATCTTAAAAATAAATAGGGCTAAATTTTGACAATGCATCTTCATTCTCTTCACCAAACATTGTCATTCTACCTAGTTTCACAATGATTCTTCAACGGTAAGAAACTTATTTCATTTCTCTCCTTCATCTTTGTTTTCTTTCTTTATATTTTCTAAGTTTTTCTTCATCTCTCAAACTCTCCCTCTCATGTATATTTTCGAGCTTTCTTTATGTGGCATGTAATTTTCATTATGTAGCATGTAATTTTGAAAGCTTTGACAAATTGATCACCGCCATATAATGTTGGGTTTCCAACCCAATATCTCTCCATTCATATATGTGTCTCCTCAGTAGGGCAAAATTGTCAAACAGTTCGCATTCAACACCTAAAAACAAACACTTTTTAATATTACAACTTCTAATCAGGAGCCCATTCAAAAGTAAAAAACAGTTTTTTTTTTATTATTTTTTTTTTTATGAATACTAGGATTTTTATTACTTGAAAAAATCTTTTACATCAGACGGGGGTACATGACGACTTTACAGAATAAAAAGAACCATACATCATAGCAAACCTAAAATAAATACTGACCAAACCCCTAGATCATTGCATATACTTGTTGTTACTTTTCTTCATTCTAGATGATCTTCGAGGATATACCTTGATGTCTTTGAAGTCCATCGCATCAAATCTTTTCGATAATCGAATTTGGTCTGTCTTTAAACCTGACATTACTCTTGACCTAATGGTGTAAAAAACAGTTCATTAGAAGCTCGTTCAGGCTAGAAGTTAACTTCTAAGCCATTAAAAAAAAAAAAAAAACACCACCTTATTTAAATAACTATTATATCTTGATATTAAGATGGCTACAATCATTCTTAAGGCAAAGAAATTCAACACAATCAAGTATTTGATTGAAATACATACATTGATCACGAGTCTATGGGTTATGATTCCTTAATTAAAATAAAAGAAAATAAAATTGGGTCCCTTTGATTTTGAATTCGGGGAGCAAATGCCTCAGGATCAGGGCTTTGGCATCACCGCTTCAAATAAACTCCCATGGCTAAAAGATTGTTCTCATTAGAATATCCATGACATCAGATGTGTCCAAAAATCGTCATCCTATGAGTTTGACTTGCAAAATAAATATTAAACTGCCAAGAGCTACTTTTTTTAGTGGTCAAAGGCCTTTGTAACTAAATTGTAACATAAAGATGTATTTGCACAAGAAATTTTGATTTTGTAGGGGAAGTGTAGGCGTATTCATAAAGCAATAGAGTAGAAATGGAAGGAAAATGATGTTGTCATCTGAAGCATCGTTGAAAGAGAGATTGTGTTGGTGTCAACATTATGTTGGCATGGAAAGTTGCAGAATAGATTTATGGTTAGATCAGGTGTGGTCCTTGTCGACATAAATCCTGCCATGAGAATGTTGAAGGGAGTTCTGTAAGTGTGTTAGAATGTTAAATTTCAACAAAAACAAGACATCATTGGCAAAGATGAGTTCAAGACGACAACTATACAGCAACTTAAGCATCTGATAAACAATAACCAGCTTGAAAGTTCCAGGCAGGAATAATTATGTCTAATCTTTGTCGTAAAATCATTGATTATATCAGAAGGCAGGTTTCATGTAGCAGCCAATTGCAGTCTGCAGGTTTTCCGAATCTGAATATCCATGCAGCCCATAAAATTCATCAGAAATCTTGATGCCGAAGGGGACGCCAACCTCCTCACCAAACAAGCCAGCATTATTACTACTAGGCATTCCAAATGTGAAGGAGGTTATGTATTTATTTCCCTTCCGAATAAGTGCCACTTATCCATGAAATTCCGCAAACTGGTGGCACTAGCAAAATAAAATCAATCAAACAAAACAAACATGAATTAGACTGCTAAATCAAGAATAAATTGTAAAAATTAAATAAAATGCAACATTTTCAATGCCGAATCGAACATTGCCCCATTTCCACCATATTTCCCAGACAATCCATACAATTGTATGATATTTCCCAATACAGTAAAACCTCTTTATAGTAATAATGTTTGGACCTAACCAATTTCATTACTATAAGGCGGATATAACGTAATGGAGGTGTAGTTACAAAAACTATTTTAGACACTGCAAACTTAGGACCTCGATTGTCGATGAATTGCAAGTTATAAAAGTAAATCAAGAGGATGGAAGAATAATTGAAGAATTCGACAACTTCACTACACTAATTCAATCTGACATGTCATGAACTAGATTGAATTTCTACAACTTCGCAACAGTAATCCAATGGCTGAGCATAAGTCGTGCATGCTTTAAGTGAAGAAGAAATCCTTACTGCAATTAGGCAAGAAGAGGAAGGAGATAATCCGAAGGATGACAGTAAACATTTTTTAGAAATTAGAAATATTTTGATCTCAACAACATTTTTTTGCGGAAAAATTGGATTCCCACACTCATTGAGATGCATCTCAAGGCCACACACATCTCAGTATAAATGCTAATGGTAACTGTGGTGACAAATCTCTACTGATTTTTTTTTTTTTCTTAATCTGACAAGAGTGACAATATCTTGTGCAAAGTTAAGATTATGCTTCTGTTCTCAGCGTAAATCAGCAAATACGCATGTCACAAAAACCTGTTAGAGTAGAACGGATCGTAAATTCGATAACCAGTCAAGTCTGTCAAGATAATTATGTTACAAGTGTTGCAAATTTGGTTTTTTAAAAATAAAAACAAATGTGTGTTTACCTGATTTTGAACCCTGAACCTCCCTCTCCTATTTTGATATTTGAATCACTCTCTATTTTATAGTCTCATATCTACTATATATCTCTTTGAGGTAGAGTATATAAGAAGATAGTTAGGACTTGAATTTGGACCCCTTGGGGGTACCACTCTTTTATGAAGAGGGGAGAGATAGACTCTCGCGCCGTCCATCCAATCGGGTCAGGTCATTTAGAGAGCAAAACTTCTTTTTTGCTGAAAATTTATTTAAACGAAAAAATAAATTTCTGAAGAGGACTGAGTCTAAACAGTCTCTCAAAACACGTTTTGGCTCCGCGATTTCTGGCATAAATCCCGCCGAGTATATTCTCCACGATTTGATCTTGCCAATGAACCTAGTCTATATTTTCGTTTTCGATTGCACGTTTTCTATCTATAAATACCATCTAGTTCTAGAGTTTTACACATAGAGAAAAACAAAAGAAACAGAGTCTTCTTTCGAAATCAGAAACATAGTGCTCTTTCGAAAAACAGAGAGTATACAGGTTTTGCAAAAACAGTCTTCGTCGTCGTGATTACAAGCAGAGAATATAAAAGTTTTGCAAAATCAGTCTTGCCAAGTTTCTGCTTCTTGCTGATTTCTTTTAAATGGTATTGGTGATTCCGAGCAAATAAGGAGATTAAGGGCGAATTGTATACCGTTCATCTATTGTGCAATCTTTGAACGAGACAGAGAAGATTCTGGGCTGTTTTATCCTGGGGACGGCGGGGCTACGATACTGCTTGCACAATTTGGGCAGAGCCGCGAAACGTCTTAAAAAGAGCGACCTAGTCCGCGACTCAACCCAAGCAAAATTGGTACCATCGTTCCTTCTTTTTATTTCGAATTTACAACATATTTTTCCAACAACAAGGCAGGAAATAGGACTCATACCTGATAGATTGTGCATCCGCCGAGTCCGAATAATTACCAAATGAACCACAACCCCTAGGTCCAATAACTAAATCCTTTAGGTATTAGAGTTGGGGATTGTGGTTCATTCTAAATTATATCGAATCCCCTGTATTCTCTAAGACAAAAATTACTTGGGTTGAGTCCCTGGACGACGGGTAATGTCAATGGTGCACCAAATTTGAGTTAATAGCTTTGTTTACCTTCCTATTGAACTTGTGAACGATCCCACGAAATAGCAGCACCAGGAAGAACTAATGCAAGAACTTGACTAGTTTATGAGCTCTGCACGTGCTCGCCACCCTCCCTCGCCCATTTCCTCGCCCACTTCCTCGACAGGTAGAATTACTCATGTGATAAGATATAAGCCTATGGACTGACGGTTAGGATTGACTTACGGTTAATGATATGACTTACAAGTAGTGATTTGAGGTCAAGGAAAGGATAATAGACATTGAAACACTATGACAGGTTTGAATTTTACCTTCATTTGGTTGACCTTTTAAAGGAAATTATCTTCAAATTTAATCAAGTATATCATCAATGATTCTCTGAAAAATGATCATTCAAATAAGAGATTCCACAAACCTTCCTTTGGTTTGGGAGATTTACTAAATATTAGACACAACAATTGGTATATATTTTGGTTCTTTAGTTGAAATCATTCATGTTCACAAGGTTCTTCATGATGCTTTACTCTCAGTTTATGTTCATCATCATTGGTGTATATTGCAGCACATTTGAACTAATCGATGCAACTGATACAAAGACGCCAGTAATAGTTTCAAATTCTGCTCAGGAAGTTTTCAGTACTATTAGCGATGCAATTGCGCATGCAGTTCCCGAAAACAATTCGAACTGGATTCATATATTAGTACGCCGAGGCTACTATAGGTATATAAGCATTCACATTTGATCCTTCTAGTGCAATTTCAGTATTTTTGAACTATATTTGGTTATGAATGCAGGGAGAAAGTTATAATTCCCCAAAACAAGCAATATGTTTTCTTGCAAGGCGAAGGTAGAACTTCGACAATTGTTACTTACAGTAGTAGTATCAATCTATATGATGCTACTATTGAAGTGAGGGCAGACAATGTCATCGTAAAAGGCATCACTTTCAAGGTTGTGTCATGAGATTTCTGGTCATATATAGTAACTTGTTAATGTTGCACTAAACTTTCATGCATGTTTTGAACCTTATTTCACAGAATACATTTAATCTTGGCGATGGCAACAAGGTGATAGCACAAGCAGTTGCTGCTTTCATAATCGGAGATAAAGTTTCTTTCTACAGATGCGGTTTTGAGAGTGTTCAAGATACGTTGTGGGATGCATCTGGCCGACATTACTTCAAACAATGCTACATTCAAGGTGCTATAGATTTCATCATGGGCAATGGCCAATCTGTTTACGATGTAAATAACAACCTTAGTTCCTTAAGTACGTTAATTTTCGATATATAACTACTTGTAGATTCTTAAGTCATATGTTAACAAAGTGTTTGTTTTTAAGAAATGTGTTATAGATGTTAGGCCGAGGGATTTTTTCCGTGGTTGTATAACAGCTCAACACAGAGATAAAGCACACGAGCCGACTGGTTTTGTATTCAAGTATTGTGTTGTCACCGGGAGCGGTAAGGCCTATCTAGGTAGGGCTTGGGGACCTTATTCAAGAGTGATATTTTACAAGTCGAAACTCGCAGACATAGTGGTTCCAGAGGGATGGGATGCTTGGGATTATGCCGGCAATGTGTAAGTTTTTTAAAACAAATTTTTATAACTTGAACCAAATGCATCTGTCAAATGTATGATTTGCTCTAACTAATTCACTTTTGTGTTTCTTTGGTTGGTTCCACAATCTCTATCTAGGAGGCGGGTTACTTACGCCGAAGATGGTAACACTGGACCTGGGGCAGACACTTCGAACCGTGTTAAATGGGCAAACCATCTCACACAAGAACAAATGAAATTTTTTGTAGGTCAGTCATTCAACAATGCCGATGATTGGATACAAAGCCAACCTGTAGATCAGTAAAGATTGCTCCACAACATTCGTTTATATGTACCATATCTCAAAGAACTCATTCTTATTTTTGTCACTATGAAAACTGTTCTTTCTTCGATTAGATTGTCAAATTTGTTGTGCCATGCTAGAGCACCATATTGGATGGCTCTAGTCCTCTGTAACTACGAACAGAGTAAAGCCATGTATGTAATTGGATTTTGTTAGGACAAAATCGAATAAATGATTGTGTTGAATCGAAAGTATTGGGAATGTAATTTGATGATGATAATATTGATACAGCTATACAAAGTTTATAAGAGTGCTTCTACTATA
The DNA here is from genome assembly GCA_963556465.1 of Berberis vulgaris. Classification (NCBI taxonomy): domain Eukaryota; kingdom Viridiplantae; phylum Streptophyta; class Magnoliopsida; order Ranunculales; family Berberidaceae; genus Berberis; species Berberis vulgaris. The sequence continues at coordinate 83,626,872 of OY747133.1, forward strand.
TAACAGGTGTTTGTGAAGTTGTAGAGCTTGCCCCACAAGGTGTGGGTAGTTGATGATGATAACATTGATTGAGCTTTGCTTGAAAGCTAATTTAAGGCTAACTAAATATGGATTCCATGCTTGAATAACATAATTATATTGGGGACTCCGACCAATACTTGTAGTGCATTTCATCCAATCTTTTAAAGTTCTAATCCATGTAAAGGAAGAATCACTTGCATTTAACATAATGGAGACAAGTATGATTAAGCCATCCTACCTACCACCAATGTCATATAGTTCAACATATGCAATTTAGGTAAAAGGATTGTTTAGTAAGTCATTAAATTAATGAGTTTCGAGGAATGAATGACCGAAAAAGTCATATTTGGGAATGTTCACTTTTGAACGATTGACTAAGCGTGTGGGATACATCAAATAAGCTTACAACAATGTCATATACATGTAGAATGTAATCAGTTTAGGCTAAATGGATTATTAATAAGTTTGATTAATGAAAATCAAGAAAGATAAACTTTTAAGTAAAGATTTCTTAGTCAGTTTGATTAATGGAATTCAAGGAAGATGGACTTTAAGTAAAGATTTCAAGTAATGGAACATGGCATTATAAATAACCAATACCACTAATAGGGACTTTCCCCATTCGAATATTTTCTCTCTCCCACATTTAAATCTCTTGCCAAATCGAAATCAATTTCTTTCCTCTCCCTCGAAAATCTCTTCTCTTTCCCTCAAAATCTCTTACCTCACCCTTAAAATCGAACCCAAATTCGCAACCTCCCCAAAAATTTTCAGAAAAACAAAGTAATCTCATGAAAACTTCAGAAAAAAAAATTTATTCACAAAAACAAAGTAAACTTCAGAAATCACAAAAAAAACATTGTTCAACTGAGACAATGCGAGGTTTTTGCAAAACCTTGCAGAGTTTTGGGCAAACAAGAAATTTCAGTAAATTTTTTCGGACAGATTTGCACGATTTTAGTAAAATGACCATAACTTGCTCATTTCAAAACATTTTCAAGTGATTCAAGTTTTGTTTATTAGATAGTTAAGGGTACTATAACTTTTGTGCTTTGATCAACTTGAGAATCGGTCTCAATCGAGCACATAAGTTAGACGAAAGTCAGGAACACTATCCATTTTTATTAAGAGATAGACAGATTTGCGCTACTTTAGTAAAATGACCATGACTTGCTCATTTCAAACCATTTTCAAGTGATTCAATTTGTGTTTATAGATAATTCAGAGTAATACAATATTTTTGTTTGATCAACTTGAGAATCAGTCTCGATTGAACACATAAGTCGACCGAAAGTCAAGAACACTATCTTGTTTTCATTGCGAGACAGATTTGCGTGACTTTAGTAAAATGGCCATAACTTGCTCATTTCAAAACATTTTCAAGTGATTCAAGTTGTGTTTATTAGATAACTCAGGGTACTACAATTTTTATGTTTGAACGAGCTTGAGAATCGATCTTGATCGAGAATATAAGTTGGTCGAAAGTCAGGGACACTATCCCGTTTTCACTCAAAGACAAATTTGCACGACTTTAGTAAAATGATCATAACTTGTTCATTTTAAAACATTTTCAAGTGATTCAAGTTGTGTTTATAGATAACTCATAGTACTACAACCTTCGTGTTTTGATGAGCTTGAGAATCGGTCTCAATTGATGGTTTAAATTGTCGAAAATTACCCTGTTTTGCATTTTTCATTTTGAGTTTAGATTTCTTTGTTAAGTTATGCATCTTTATTGGTGGTGTAAGTTAGGGGTGGGCACGGGACGGGATGGGACGAGATATACCCATCCCTATCCCATCCCGTTCATACGGGATCGGGACGGGATGGGAAAAACCTCATCCCGACCTCGTCCCATCCCAAACGGGTTCGGGACGGGACGGGACGGGACGGGATCAGCGTGCTGCCTGTGACTGCCGCGAAGATTATCATCATATAAGAGCGTGAAAAATAACTCGGACCAGACATTGATGCCCAGACATTGGCCCATCCCTATCAATAACTCGGGGTTGCTTTCCCTAAACCCCTTAAACTTCTACGGAAAATTTCGCTCGTTATTCCTGAAATTGATGCCCAGACATTGGCCCATCCCCATCTAACATCCATGCTGCCTCCTTAATGCCTGAAACTCCTTTTCTACTCACCTTTAGCCTTGAGCAAACTCCCCTCACTGAACCACTCTTTTAAAGTCTTCAAGGAGACCCAACTCCCACTCCATAATGCTATTGGGGCCTGCCAAAGAAACAAAATGCAAAATACCATCTCCAGCTCAGTCCATATCTGAGTCCAAATAAATAGCTTGATCCAAGAGATGAGCTCGCCTTTTGATGACTAATTTGCTCTTCTTCTTTTTTTTGAAGAGACTATTCGCTCGATCTGTACCTTTTATGTATTTGCATTTACATCAGAAGTAAATCAATAAATTGGATTCATTAGAGTAAGCAATCTAGTTAAACCACAAAAATTAGTTTGTGGGTGATGGCCTGTTTTCTTACTCATGGTCTTTTGTTAGTCATTACATCTTGAGGTCCTTGGAATGTTTGGGAATCAATCTACTTGCAGGACATCTAGAGTGTGAAGCTTGGATCATGCGGAATGCATCGCAGACATATCATTTACCTTCATCATGATTCTCTGCTGTGCCATTTTGTTTCAAACACCCTTTGCATATCATTTATAACTAAATCTATTCTGTAAATGAAATAAACTAACTTTGTAATCAAAACTGAAGTAGTATCCATCATAATCTATGAATAAAAATAAATAAATAAATATAAATATTAATAATAAATATAAAAAAAATAGCTCGGGACGGGACGGGATTGGCGGGATTGAAAATCTTCATCCCATTCTAGAACGGGACGGGACGGGATCGTGATGAAATTATTCAATCCCATTAAGACCCGAAAAAATCGGGACGGGACGGGACGGGATCGGGATGGGATCGGGATCGCGGGATGGGATGCCCACCCCTAGTGTAAGTAAGTAAAAAAAAAAACTCAATGGGGGTGTGAGAAAGAGGAAACAGTGGTATGAGGTAGTCGTTGCCTTTCACTTAATCCACATCATTAGGTGCCCAATGTGGAAACATATAAGAACCTTTCTTATTGTCAAGGAAAGGGGCGAGGAAACCAACGAGGGGGAGGGGTTTTACCACTCATCCCCCTCGAGATCCGCATATCGAGGAGGATGAGCGGTCACACCCTCCCCCTCGCTGGTTTCCTCGCCATTTAGAATTTCTGAACATATAACTAAGGCAAGAGTGAATGGTGACTGCTATTTATTATGACACTTTGTCATTCTTCTGACTTGGATTTAGGAAATTGAAAAACTAAAATCTCTTGGAAATACATTGAGCTTGACTGAAGGGGTCTGTGAATGGTGTTTGTGGTTGTGCTTTAAATAAAAGAGATAAAAAAAAGTAAACCCTATAAAAACACAAAAAATAAGCACCGTAAAATCACTCATGAAAATCATGTGGGTAAATGTGAGACCTGAGCCTTATGGCTACCCTAAATGGTATGTTAACACCCCATTTAAAAAATAACTTGTATATGCTACTTTTATGAAACTAAATAGATAAAAGGTTCATGTAAATTCTTATTGCTTGCTTATTTAGACATCAACAATTTTAGGAAGCCATGTTTGGTAATTATTTTAAGATTTTTTACACTTTTATTCCTTCTATAGATGATGTTTATAGTTGTGTTTTAAAAATAATGGGACAAAAAGTGTAAAAAAACCCAAACATGGCTCCCTAAAGTTACTCTTTAGACATGCTGCTTAAACCAAATGCATCGTCAAATATATGATTTGCTCTAACTAATTCACTTTTGTTTCTTTGGTTGGTTCCGCAATCTCTATCTAGGAGGCGGGTTACTTATGCCGAAGATGGTAACACTGGACCTGGGGCAGACACTTCGAACCGTGTTAAACCGGGTTACTTAAACGGATCGATATACACTTTAAACCCAGCAGAAGGATCACATACTAAGCATTCATTGAATGTGCCAAATTTACCAATTCATTTAGCTAAAGAATCCCCATGAAGATGTGAGCTTGCAAGAGTACATCTAACATCATACGAATTTTCGCCATAGGGTTTTGATCTAACTGTTTAAACATTGTAATCCCCTCGATGTTTTCACCACTGCTTATTGCACAAACACAATGATGAAGTATAAGAAGTAAATTTTACAACTCTGAAAGAATATCTAATTTATCCTACTTTGTTCATTCATTACGTCTTCATGTTATAAGAGCTTCAAGGAACCACTGGCATGTTTGCATAGAGAAGGGAACAAAATAATTCGACTTCTGGTAAGCTCCTGACGATTTGAATAAACTGATTATTGCTTGGTTCCTCGAGCAGTGATGAACTTGTTGATGCTACTCTTGGTAAAAGCTTGGCTAATGCAATACCTGATGGCAATTGGCCTTGAGTGTGCATTCCGATATCATCAATTACGGCCTCCACTACAGACTGCAGCGATATCTCTAACACACTTAGGAACCCCTCACTAAATGAGAAAAACATTATCAGGCATAGGTGTCCAGAAAGAACATTTCAAAGAAGTTATTTACCTAAAATCAGGAATGTGAGTCATTTTGTAAGGGTGCATTTTTTATCAACATACTAGCAAGTTACCTTGACAAGACTGTGTGTGTCTCAATCATAAGCTGTTCCAGTTTACTTGGGCCTTGAGGCAGCGCCGTGTACTCCGATGACATGGTTGTTAACTGCTTGCTTACTACAGCACTGTCTGGCATCAAGTAATTCACCCAGTGATGAGGGCCTCCCAACCTCATGAAGGTGTCAAGTATCTGGGTGATGGTTTCACGAAGTAACAACGTGTTGAAGGGATCTCTCAGATGTTTTCTATACATGAAGGTAAACTGAAATTGTAAAAAAAAAAATAATAATAATAAAAAAAAAAATTCACATGTAGAACATAAACTTGCATGAACCTCACATTCAATACTCGCACAATTTTCATCAATTCTTCCATTCACCAAAATATTTTTTATAAGAATCTATTGTATTGTATATATATTAGTGTGTTACCCGTGCCATTGGCGTGGCTACACACTTTCCCGTAGCATGTATCCGTGCCTTCGGCACTCCCCACCACATTTGTTTTGTTTGAAATGGGCGTCATTCAAAAAAAATATCTAGTTAGACACGTACTCAAATATAATTACAAAAGAATTATAAATCACTTGCACGCATACGCATCGAAACAATCGTACAATATAAAGAAGGGTATGATAATAATTTAAAAAAAATTAATTTGTTAAAATATTATTAAGGGTTATTTACATTTTGGGTACACATTATTTTGGGTCTTCACTTTTTGTTCAACGACGCTGACCTTGAAGAGCCCCATTTTCCAAATGGAGAGACGTTAGATGGAGGCATGGAGAGTGAGTGCCAAAGTTCCACCCAATCCATTGACTAAAACTAAATGTCTCTTACATTCAATACTCACCAGTTTTCCTTAATGAACGCCATGTAGTCTTTGTGTTCGAACTCAGTTTGAGTTCGAACTTTAATAGCCAAGCATCATAAAGAGAGAATTGATTGAGTAACGAAGTATTATGATCACACTCGCCTTCCCAATAACCATTCACTAAAGTCATTTACTTTACTTAATACTTTTTATTCCCGAATTGCAAGGCAAGTAGAAATGATATTGATCCATGCAAACACTCATAAGTGAAAACTTGCAAGTAGAAATGATATTGATCCATGCAAACACTCATAAGTGAAAAATCCTCCAGATGGATAGTGCAACTTGATAGCAACAAATTCAGTAAACTTGCTCATGTCCCAACTGTATCGCCTTCTCATTTTTTCTACCAACAATTTATGGTCATATTCAATTCATTGATTTTTTTTTTATTATTTTTTTTTAATCATCTCTACTGAAAATTAGGATGCCATTGTTTTTGGGACTTAATCCTTTCAGGACCATTGTAAGTTTGTTTCAGAGTTATCAATAAATTTGACCTTTTGAAGGAAAAATAAAAGAGCATAGCGTAAGATATAACAAACATAATCAGAAATATCTGGCAAACCTCTCATGCACGCTTTACTTTTCAGCACTAATGACCATCCGGGATCAATACATAATTGAGATAGTCAATCTAACAACAGTGATTTTTTAGGTTGCTTGACGAGCTGATTCCCGAAAGCCTCACATGGGAAAGATCAGTCGTGCAAGCGAGGTGTTCTGAATCCCTAACAAAGCTGCAGGTGAAGAATCTTTAGAGATGATCACATACGAACCAGTTGAAAACAACTCAATCCAAATCCCTAACAAAGCTGCAGGTGAGGAAACTTCAGAGAACAACGTATAAACCAGTTGAAACAACTGCATCTCACCTGAACTCTTAGGGCGTGTTTCATTCCTTAAAACGAAGGGGACTGAAAAAGCGAGGTCGGTATGAGAAGCTATGAATGGATAGAGAATGTGTGGTTGTTGAATCGTAGATAACACTCAAACTCACGTTTATGTCAGAATCACACTCTCTGCTTCCCCCCCCTCCCTCGTAAAGAATTCAATTCCTGTATTTTATGAGAAATGTGTTTCTCTATTTTGTAAAAAACTAATAGTTGATAATCACCACCCTCTTGCGAAAGCCTTATCGAAATAAGATTATTCAACCATACACAACCTAGTGTCCTTGCGAGATCTCAGGACGTGATAAGAAAGAATAGAAATTTGTATTATCGTTAATCAAGAACCCCAGACATGCATTTTTTTTGCCAGCAAGAAAATATGGAACTGGATGGAGATTCAAATAGCATGCAATTTGAATATTGAGAGGGAGTTGATGTGCATGATGCAGAATTGAGTGATGTCACTAATATCACCACTATAAGGAAAAGCACTATGTAATGGAACATTACTATCAAGAAGGGAACTGGAGCCTCCAAATTGTGCCTCCATTAATAGTTGAGGGACAGAAGGTGGCGCAAACAAGTATTCTGACTGGACAAGAAGAACAGAGGACGTGAGCACTATGTGGTGTGAAATTTCACTGGAAGAAGACTACCTTATGGCTCAAGGGAACTACTCTAATTAGAATGCAAGGGATGAAAGGTTCTTTTGGCATGTGTCCATAGAGGTAAGGTGTTTATTCAAAATTTTCAAGAATGGAAGAGTGACAGAAGTTTTCAGCTTGGTTTAGTGCATACAGCAATTATTTATTGTTTGACCATGGAAGACTTTCACTGGGGAGGACGTGGAAATATTGAGCCCTATTCCAGCATTGGTGAACCTGCAAACGACATCTTTTTTTTATGGAATCCAGAGGGCATCCAATCTGTTGCTAGTGGTTTGGAAACATCAATGCTACACAAAGTGAGAGAGGACATGACAAGGATGTCTTTCTCCAGGGTGTAGAAATTGATTCTAAAAGATAAAATCCGCCCGTGTTTGTAATCAACAGTAAGAGTTATGCTAGAGGTGGAATACTCTTGGAAACCCATTAAAATGTGGACATTGTATAGGTTTTGGACACTCACTACAGCCTGCCTAAAACAGAAAAAACCAAAGAAGCCAGCAAGGAGACTTAGAAAAGCTATTGACAAGCAAAACAGCAAGTAGGTCAGGTAAGGTACCTTCCTTGCCTTAACTGCATTCCACTTGGTGACATGGCAGAGTGCTTAGATGAGGAAGGCTGGAAAGTGGCCTTGGAGAAGAATGCTTTCCAAATAGAGAGCCTCCTCAGACTAGTTTTAAGGATAAAGTACTAGGAGATAAAGAATAATAACAAGTCAAGCGAGTATAGGAAGCTTAAAAGGTAATAGCGCAGGCTGATGCCAAGCACTGTAGCGCAGCAAAGGTCAACAGACATCGCAAGAAGAAAGCTGGGAGAATAGGAAAAACAAAATGCCACTTCTGTCGAAATGTATGGGGATCCTAGGAGAAGAGTCTTCACAATACGAATCTAACGGTTACATGACTGATCTATGATATTAAGAATGGAACTAATGAAACAAATACAGAACCCCTGTTTGTGTGTTTTTGTAAAGATCAGTAATTCTCTTAGCTTTTCTTATTTTTCTCTTTCAATTCATATGAACACATTGTAATCCCCTGTTTCTGATATATATAAAGGATGCAACAAGATAAGCATGGCAAGAAGAACCTTATAGACTCATTTTTTTAGAATAAAGAGCAATTCAAAGCTAGGGTCAGCCTTGCTTGAAATGATCTGTTGGCTCGTGACGAGATTATGTTCAAGAGAGAGAGAAGGCTGCACAATGCAGAGAAATTTGATGGTGATGGTGAGCATCTAGCAGAGGGAGTTTCAACTAGATGTAATCTTCGTAGATCATGAGATGCAAAAAAGCACCCTCCAAGTAGATCGAAGAAATAGGTATTGTTTGAGTTCAACGAGAACGATTAATATCAAATGTTGGACGCAAGCTCCTGTAAGTGCATATATCTAGGACTATGTTACAACAAAACAATAACTAATGCAAAAACAACTTAAAAGTATCACTGTTTTTGGGTCTTGATTCTCTCATCTGTTCTTCCTCTCTAACCCTTTGTGCCAGTGACACCCATGTGGTAAAAGCCATATATCGAAACTTACTCAAAATCTCTATTTTCCTAAATTTCTAAGAGTGAGTTAAGTGCCGATTAGAGTTTGCCAATTTATCGACATGAATGCAAAAGGAGAATAATTGATAAGATGAAAAATACGACACAAATTATGAATTAACTGACCCTTTTAGAACTTCGGTGGCAGCTGTCCTCATATTTGGAATCAAACTCGCCATTCCATGGTTTGCAAGATAATCAGCAGTAGCAAGAAACTCTTGCTGATCCTGCCTCTCTATTGGATCTGCTTCATCCTGCACACACACATGCATACAAAACCTTCTTTCAAAGTCCATGCTATATGCAGTGAATCATTTATTCAATTACTATATAGGAAGTATGAGCTGCTAACAGGAACATGAGAAGCTGCAGTGTGGCACTATGAATTTCATCTGTGTTATCTCAAAAAGTGTGGCAATTACTCATTTCTCAGTCATCTAAGTTCCAACCCCTCTGCTCTCATCATACTTCCGAACAATCATGAATCTCAAGAAACAAACAAATTCTAGCAATTGCATAAGAGACAAGTAGGTGGAACGGAGATGGGTTTGCACAAGAAATAATGGTGAAAAGTGCAATCCACGGCTCTTAAATTATATTTTAAAAAATCCTAATAAAGTTGATAAATAAATAAATAAGCATGTTCAGAGAGAAAAACTCTAACGATAAATATCCATAGCTATTACCTGCAGATGAAGGCTCCCCAGACCCCTGGCTGTATCGATATAGAGATGCCTCCCTAAGATGTTGACCTGAACTCTTATGTATAAATTAAGAATTGTCATTGTCCACAACGATGATACCGTTTTTGTGAAACCTGGTAAAACAAACAAATAAATATAAATTATACAATTTATATACAGGAGCAAATGCAGCAGTTTTGACAATGTCGCTAATCCACTTTTTTATCACCAGAAAGAAGTTGCAATTCTGATTACTAGGAAGTTATATTTTGCATCATACATGGAGAAAAGGGCGACAGAAATGCCTTATCCCAGTCTAACTCGACTCAGTTTCCACTGTATTTATTTTAAGATACAATTAATATGCACTTATGCAGTCCGCTTTCTCCCTACAAATAGTGATATATTGCAACCTCATGAGAAACACAATCTAAGGCTCTTAGCTATTGTGTTAATTTATATTAAAGAGTATTTCATTAGTTACAGACTTACGGTCCATGGGATCACATTATCCACGTTTGAAACGTAAAATAATTACTTCTGAAGGTGTGGCACAACTAATATGTTTTGGAGTTAGCTATCAAGAGAAATAGAATGCCAAGTCTGTGACTAAATTCTTCAGTTTTGCCAAATATGGCATTGCAAACTTGAGTTGACTACTGAAACCTATATAATTTGTTCAACGTAACATAGCCAAGAAATTTTTGCGAAGAGAATTGGAAAAATGAACAATACTTCATACTTAGAATCTTGAGATTTTCCCACAGTTCAAGCTTCTCTGAAGGTGTCAAAGTGTTGGGCTGACCCTTCCCTAGCATTAGCCTCTCTGTCAAGTGTGAGAGGTCCAACTCTTCAGACATCCGACTCCGCAAATTGTTCATTGCATAAGGTAATGTCGTTGAATGAGCTATTCTTTGAATGGTATCAAAATGAGCTTGCTGTCTATCAATCAAAGACAACAAAAATATATAAATATAAAGTTTGTGAAATATATTTGAATGCTGAGCATATAAAAATGAATTTTCTTAACTGAGCCTTAATCAGTTCATCAGTTTCTCGCTCGGCTTCGAATTCTCTCTCCAAGTTAAGGAGTCTCTGTCTGTGAGCACCATAAAGTTTATATAAAGTATAACCACCACCTAAAACTCCCATGGTAACAAAAATCTTCCTCCTATGCCGTCTCCAAAAATCCCTATTCTCATTAAAATTACACACAGAAACAAAAGGAACCCAGATAAGAATTTAGCAACTAAAGTAGAAAGACAACAATTGATACCCATCTGCGAAAAGACGCACCTCAAAGAAACCATTTTGATGCTAAGGAATGCAAAAGTTCATGACTACCTCTTTGACTCCTGTATCCCCATATGGAACTTAAGCAAAAGAAACAAGGCCAACTTTATGGGTCAACCGAAAATGACTCTGCTCGTTTCACTCGCAAAGAAAACTGTCACAAAAAAAAGACAACAAAAATCAAGTATTAGTATCTGATATTATTGAATGACAAACAAAGAATTGATATTTAAACTTGGTAAACATGTACATGATCATTTTCTTCTAAAAAAAAACAAAGATAAACTACACATGTTGCCAATGGAATGAAAGTGCAAAATTACTTAATCTGCCCAAAGTTCAAACATACCAAAAAACAAGCAATATAAAGCAACAAATAACTCAACCACAAAACCAACTGAAAATCTCTTAACAACATAATTATGTTACATCATACATGTCAAAACCAAATCCAAACATACAAATGGTCAAAAGGCAAACAAAGTAATATCTGGAGGAATTCAACCTAGCTATTGACCTTTCAATGCTGCATTAACCAATTCTCCAATGAATCCAACCACACAATAGCACCATTACCCAGTCAGTTAGTCATAATTTCAAGATCCCATTTTATTTGATCACTCAAACATCCGAAACCAAAAGGAAAGCAATCAGCTCCAAAATTCAATCTCAAACAAAATAATAAACGGTATCCAAGAAACAACAAATAAACTACTACTCTCACACAACAATACAAAGCCATGAAAATAATGATAAGAGAGCAAAACAAATAACCAATTTCATAGAAAAGCAATTCCACTTCATTATTAGCTTCTTTATCGTTTATATAGTTTACTGAACTTTTGAGAACCAATCAGGATTCTGCCTAGAAACCTAGATTTCCAACTTTGTGGACCATTAAACAGTTTTGTGTAAGAAACCAATCCTAAAGCCCAATCCTCCTTCCACCATTAATCAGATCCATCTTACTTCCACCTAACCACCATAATACATCAACATACCCAGAAATCAAGGAATTTCTACTCACAATGACACTGTCAAAAATTTATTCAAATGCAATCTGTGCCATTTTAGAGCAGACATCCATACAGAAAAAGTTTGGTTTGAGTCCTAAATTTCTCAATCAGGCATGAATGTATTTGGCAAAAACGAAATATGTCAAAGAGATTGTGTCATCATCGAGCGGTAAAAGTCCCATCTTTCCCAATAAGTTCCCCCTGCAATACCTCCATTTCTACTCTCAACTTGAACTACTCTCTCACAACAAATCTGTGTGGCAAACATAATTTACAAGTAATTAAATCAATATCTACCAAGACATGGGTTTAAACACACCAATCTATTGGAACATTCTTTACATCGAGAGATTCGACAAATCAAACATACCCAAATCCCAATTTCTCCGAATGAGATTGTTGAACATTGAATTGAATGACCCCTAACAGTAACAACGATCGAAACTCTAACTTCTGAAGTCTGGGGTCAAGGGATAAAGAAAGAGGGGGCGACGTCAAAACCCTAACTACGGGTGGAGGAGCTGTGCTTGCTAGCTAGGTGACAGTGTGGAGACAACTAAGGTCACTCAGTATTAATAAAGAACTTTTAGTTTGGTTTGGGGTTTTAATTCGAACCCCACACACATCACTTCGTTAAATCCTCAAACCAAACCAACCCAAACCCTAAATTTCTCTGAAATCACAGTAAAAGTGAAGAAGATGAAGAAATTCACCTTGAGTCTTCAAGAACTCCGTCGAGAAGCGAAGAGATATTCTTTTCGTCACCAATTGGACTTGGAAAACTCGTGGCTACTTCAATCGACAAAGATTTGCTCGCCAATGGAGTGAAGTAGATGAAGATGAAGATGAAGATTAACACTTCGATGAGGAAGCAAGGAAGAATAGAGAAGATGAGCGATGTAGTAGAGATTGGGGGATGGAGTAGAACTTAGTGGATTTCGTGGTGCAAATAGAAAAGACTGCACTTTTGGTTTTTAAAAGATTGGTGTAGATAGTTCCATCAAGGCATCCATTTTCTAAAAGTGGTGCTATAAAAATTCCCAAACTACCCTTGTGGAAAGAACTCTGCGTTGAATTTTTATTTTTATTTTTGTCGTGGAGAGAACTCTGTGTTGGATTTTTTTTCCCTCTCCGTGGAAAGAGATGAGAAAGAGATCTAGCTTGGTTCCTGTCCGGGACCAATCGGGTCTGCTCAGAAAAATTTGTTTTTTTGGATCATCCGATCTCATTTCACTAGATCGGGATCGGAAATGAGATCAGAACGAGCCCAATCCTAAACTGACCCAAACCGTGCCTACCCCTAATTGCTTGTATAATTATTTTTAGAGCTGTTCTACACAGTGAGGAAACGGGCAAGGGGAGGGAGGTGGCGGGGTGGAGACCGTCCACCCCGCTCAAGATGCGTGCCGTCATTTTTGGTGCACATATCCCGAGTGGGGTGGACGATCCCCACCCCGCCACCTCCCTTCCCTCCCCGTTTCCTCGCCATTTAGAATTTCTCTTATTTCTATGTTGTTATTGTCATCCTTGGACCTTTGTTGAACCGCTTCAGTTCTATTTCAGTGCTTCTATGGGCTTTAGTTTTGTGGATTTACTAGCCCATGGACTTCAAGGGTGATTAGAACTTGCAAAATTAATTAATTTCATATCTTTCTGGCCCGGTATTTTGTACATCTCTCATTTTTTACATATTACAATCGATTCTGAAAAGCTGATATGATTCTTCATCATCAAATCTCTAGACCATAATGTATACTAAACTTCCATGGAGCCTAGCACAACATTATATATCTTGTTTTAGTAGCAACCATCTGGAAGATCTGCGACGGGGATGCACGGATACGGACATATGTGTTTTGTCGGACACGGATACGATACACCGATTCAATAATTTTTCAAAAACTAGAATTCGATAACACGTTGACATATCATACTATTTTTTTAATAAATCATATAAATATAAATAATAATCTAATAAAGTGTCTTCTTATAGTGTCTTGTAGAAAATGACACTGTTGCAATAAAAAAAATTAAAGTATAGTAAATAAGAAGTAGAGGAAAGAATAAGCAAATGAAAGAAAAATAAGAAGCATAAACTATCTCTGTGCTTTAATGATTTTTTGCCCTATTTATCTTAATTAATTGAAATAGTCATTCACTTTAGATAGATAAAAAAATCATTATATTACGTGGTTATTTGCAAATATTTAAAAATAAAAAATAAAATAAAGTTGGTTTTCGAGTCTCGATTGTATCCTGATCAAGTTCCAAGTGTATCGAAGGCGTGTCCGACGCGTTGACCACATTGACCATGTGTCTGACACCTGCCGACACGTTGACCAAGTGTCGGACGTGTGTTGAGCAAGTCTCGTGTGTCTAATATATTTCGGACGCGAATACGACAAGTTTTCGAAGAATATATACTTCCTTGGAGACGGTGTATATTGTAATCTCACGAAGTCATTATCATGACATAATATCAAATGAAAACTTCGAATTTTAAGTCAAGGAAGGAGTATTGGTTTGTTCCTCGAATGGAAATGAATTTGTTTCTCATTTCTCATATGACTTGTATGGTTCCAGCTCTCATTGGTGAACTATAAATGATATTTTCATCGATGGGCCCAGTCATGAGCCCATGTTCTTCGTGGACCCCCAGAATCTTGACTCCGTGTGGACCCAACCCACTCACATGCTCAACACAAACTCTATTTTCGAAAAAAAAATTACTCAGCCTGGTCTTGGCTCAGGAAGGGTGTTTAGCACGTAAGTGCCAACTCTAGTTATCTATCCATCTTTTCATGGATCTGGAGAAGATGGAAAGAGATAAAGTTGGCAGTCCATACTATACACCTACACTAATCAATGTTCTCTCCCCATAGAAAGATTTATGTTTTTGACATTTATTTTCTTAAATCACAAAAGCCCAAACGGTGAAGGGAGAAAACTAATGGACTTGGATCTCTATAGTCAAAAGCCTGGAAATTGTTTAAGAGACCCGAGAGTTTACATATATTCAAATTTTGGATATATGTGTTGAAACATTAGTTTGAATTTTAAAAACAAAATGATTTCTTAACTTTGAATCTCTCTTTATATTGTTTAGTCTCATATTCTTTATGTAACTCACTTTTTGGATGTGTTAACAAGGATAGTGTTTGGATTGCTTGGATCCCAAGGGGTAATCACTTTAGTGAAAGAGATCAGAGAGGCCGGGTCGGATTGAGATGAAACTTTTTTTTTTTGCTGAAATTTTATTTTTGAAAAATAAAATATATTTTCTTTATTTGCTTCAGAGAACAAGAGTGGGTCAGAGGAGACCCAGTCTTTTCTCCCCACATTTTTCCCTGATTTTCTCCGCCTTTTAAGACACGTTTTCTCTCAGAAAAGATTTTCTACGAGCCTATAAATACTTGCTCTCTCTCACTTAAAAAATAACATCGAAAGCATTTATTGTTATCTTCAATTTTCAGAGAGTTTTAGTTTTGTAAAAACAGCAATAGTTTCCAGAGTTTCAAAAAACTGTCTATTTCAGAGTTTTATTTTTTGTAAACAGTTCATATTTCATAGAGTGTTTTTCGTGATTCCGAGCAAAAGAAAGTAAAGGGTGAATAGATTTTCGTTCGTCAACAATGCATGTGATTGAACGAGGCAGATACAGAATTCTAGGTTGTTTTATCATAGAGACGACGGGGCTATCAGACTACTTGCACAATCTTGAGCAGAGCCGCGAAATGTCTTAAAGAGAGCGACCTAATCCGCGACTCAACCCGAAAAAAATCGGTAACTTCGTTCCTGTTTTAATTTGCAGCAATTATATTTTCATCCGTGATTTGTGCACATAACTAGTCAACATCATTGATTACATATAAAAAATGTAAAATATTATTTGTTTGGCCACTGGGTCAAACTCGACACTTAATTATTACTTTAATTCCTTTTTACTTTGTGTGATTAATTAATGATTAAATCAGAATAATCAGTTATTAATTTGTATGACCCACTGTTGAATTAGCTCTAATGTCCATCTCTGTGGTCTATTAAATATTCAAATGAGTTTATCATCGCACTTTGGGCCCATTCATGAGCCCATGTTCTTTGTGGACCCCCAGAATCTTGACTTTGTGTCGACCCAACCCACTCACATGCTCAACACAAACTCTATTTCTGAAAAAAAATCTACACAACCTAGTCCTTGTCTCAGAAAGGGTGTCTAGCACGTTAGTGCCAACTCTAATTACTCTATCACTCTTTTCATGGATTTGGAGAAGACGGAGAGAGATAAATTGGCAGTCCGTACTAGACACCCTCTTCAAACATTAATCAGTGCTCTCAACCCAAGTTGTGTATAAAGATTTATGTTTCTGACATTTTTTTTTCTTAAATCACAAAAGCCCAGACAGTGAAGGGAGAAAACTAATGGACTTGGATCTCTATAGTCAAAAGCCTGGAAATTATTTAAGAGACCCGAGAGTTTACACAATTATTCATGAAAATTTTGGATAAATGTCTTAACTTTTGGGTCGAATTTTTATATAAATTATTTTCAATCAGGTTATTCGAGTAGAAATCATCTGGAAATAGCAAATTACTGCGGTTGCTTTAGGTAATCAAACGATCAGAAAAGATCCAATGTATGTTGACATAAACAGATGTTTTATTTACAAGGAATCATCTCTCTATGATCAATTCAAAATGTACAAAATATACTATTCGCGCATGAAAAACATTACATTACATCTAATGAAGCACAGTATTAGAAGTAAAGTTTAGATAAGCTTGTGATGATTCCAATGAAGAAGTACTCTATGTCGTATGTGGATATAGAGTTCAAAAACATCACGCGAGAAGGTCAATTTGAAACCATGATAGCCACATGTAACGCGATCCCTTTATGTATGGCCAAAATACAAAAAATGCAAAAATACAAAATAATGATCAAAATTGGTATTCGTTACGTCTCACTCATAGTGGGGTAAAATACATCCAAAATTCCGCACTTATGTGTAACGGACGGTGCCAACTTCTTAGCATATCTCCAAGTTTGATTATGGGATTGAATACCTCAATATGAATGACATCCATTTACCCATGTAACAAAACAGTCAAATCTTATACTTTTAAATAAGAAGTCCAGAATGTCTAAAAAAATTTGGAAGAAGATGAACCAGAAGGGGAAATGGTTAGACTTTTTATCATTCTAATGTATAAAAAATGTGTTTTAGATGCAGTAAACTTAAGACTTTTTACGAACAAAATGAAGTATCATTGTACAAAAACGCGTAAACTTAGACTTTTTACGAACAAAATGAAGTATCATTGTACGAACAAAATGAAGCATCATTGAAGCAAAGAAGAAAACTGAGGTACTACATATACTATGGTCGATTAATGGTGGCTAGGCGAGATTCCTGCATTTTACATAATGTTCACATTTCAAATGTTTTGTGTTGTACAAATGGGGTTGGAATCATCTACACTGAGTGACACAAGTTATAGAGTCCAATACCTACAAGAAATGTGTTTTCCTCATCGATCACTACCTTAATTATTTTCACTTGATTTGATTGTAAGACTTGTTGTTTCCTACATCAACTATCAATTGTGTTTCGCTTTATTACACTTTTATCAAACAAACAAGAAACGCGTGTCCACCTAAAGATAAATATCAAATCCGCTCAAATCCGCCCCGTTGCCTTCCCTACCCATGGATTGAAAAGAATAATCACAAGTTATGTTCAAAGCCCTACATGTTCACATAGAGAACTGGTTACCCAGTCAAACCCTAAGTATGAAAGCATGGACTTAAATGCCATTCCAAGTGTCCGTACTTCACCAACCTTACCGACACAGCCGGTAACCTCCCATCCACCACCACCACCTTCCAAAATCACATCCCATACAGTCAGACCTTCATACTAACTAGTCCTATAGCTAGCAAGCATCTCTATCTACAAAAAGAAATGGATATTTTGTGCTTCTTTTAGATCTATTCTATGGAGGAGAAGAAGAAAGAATCAATGGAGGTAAATCGGCATAATTCAATGGCTCCGTCTTTGTTGAATGAGATGCCTAGTAATTATTCTTCTTTAGCTTCTTCGCGCATCTTTGACATGATTGAAAGTGAGAAAGGTGGTTCTTCTTCTTCTTCTTCTTCTTCATGGTTCATTGATTCTAGTAGTTTAGTACAAGATCTTGGTAGTTCTACTATATTGGATTTTTTGCAACAAACATCACTACCACTACAAGCACCACTTGCACCATTAGCTCAAGCAACTTCATCATCAGCATCAGCTCTTGTTGAGACATCTCATGAGGTCTTGAACTTACCCGCTACACCAAACGCATCATCTATATCTTCATCATCATCGGAACCTAGTAAAGTAATAGATGTAGTAGAGGAAGAAGAAGATGAAGATGAAGATGAAGATCAAGACAAGTCTTCCAAGAAACAGTAAGTCAACTAAATTAGTCTCTATTTTTTTTTTTGAGTTTTTGAAGTTGTTTATACACCTGTAGTGATGGTTCTGTTAATAGTCAGTGTTTGATGAGCTTTTTGTGGTGTTTAATTAGATCAAAGACTGACAAGAAGAAGAAATGGCCTAGAGCGCCCAGATTCGCATTCATGACAAAGAGCGAGGTAGATAATCTTGATGACAGTTACAGATGGAGGAAGTATGGACAGAAGGCTGTCAAAAATAGCCCTTTTCCAAGGTAGTACCACTCTTCTTTACTCGATCCATTTCATTTGTTTTGAGGAGATCATATGTAACTAATAATGCGCTGTTGATTGATCTTGTATACAGGAGCTACTACCGTTGCACGACTGCAGCATGTGGTGTGAAGAAGAGAGTAGAGAGATCATGTACCGATCCAACCATTGTCATAACGACCTACGAAGGGCAACATACACACCCAATCCCACCGACTGCGCGTGGACATTTGGCAGGTTATCTCACCATGCCATTGCAAATGACACAAACAGAACACTTCTACAGCCAACAACAGCTTCCCAGTAACTTAGCATCTCCTTCCGATTTTGGTTCTAGCATCTTCACTGGCATTGATCATCACCAGAGACATTTTCAACCTTCTCTATCAGAGTATCGGATTCCAGACCATGGGCTTCTTGAAGATATAGCCCCTACTGATATGAGAAGAGAATAGCGATCGAAAGGTACATATATTACTAGATATCCTCATTTCGAGATGCCTAGCTAGAGAAGTTAGCTAGAAACATTTCTGTTATGTTTTTTCTCAATCTCCAACAGATTGAGTTATGGAGATTTTTTATTTTATCAGGAATGTGATGAACAAATGTTGCTAGTAACCTTTGTATATATGAAGTAAGAACTTTTCTCTGCATAGGTACTGCTTTCAATCTTTATGATTAACTTAGGGTTTCTTGTTCTTGCTTTATAACTCATTTAAAAAAAATAGTAGTAAGAAAAAGATGGAGAAAAATCCCGAAAATTCGTACTTGGCTCCTTCAAATGCCTGAAAACCAATAATATGATGAGAACTATCAAGAACAAGCGATCATAAACTTAAAGAACTTTTTATTTTTGCTCCAAATTCAGAATAAAATTTTGCAGATAACCCCGGAAAGATAAATTTTCCTTGTAACACATGCGACGGTCCTATATATGTTTGTGACAAACAAGCTGGCTCTTATGTGAATCATAGCCTATGAAGTCTACATATCGTCCCTAGATAACTCACTGCGCCTTTTTTCCTATGATTCTTTTTCTGTAGACATTTCCCCTCTTTAATTCCCTTGTTATTTTCATTCTTGATGGTGTTTGTTTTACAGATTCAGAACTACATATATATTAGTAAGCACCAGATGTTTTTCTTATCAAACAAAACACAATATCACGAAATGCTTCATTTCCAAAATCAAACAGACCGAATATTCGAGCACATTGAAAAAGTCCATCAGATTTTAGGAAGTAAAACAACATCAAATAGAAATTCAAATCTTTCATGAATCAGACAGAAACAATAAAAGTTTCAACCTTTCAAGAAATTAACCCAACAATTTTGGCACTAAGTCCGCATAAATATCAATCTCCTGGCTATCTCAAATGCAACAAAAGCATCAATATAGGCATACTGAATCTGTTTATGGCCCAGCCTCTGACCAGCGAAGCCGCTTATGATGATGTTCCGTTTTTTTCACTAACTCCTTGCCTCCTTAGCCAGTTTCTTGAGTGATGCTCCCATGTAGTCACTGTTGCCGAAGACATTTGCTGCCAGGTTAGTTAGATCGTCGATATTTGACACCAAGAAACCGTATTGCTTGCCCAGGTTCTCAATGTCCCGTTGTATTGTGTATTGCAACCCCGATAAACCAGTAGGTTTTTAGGAATTTCAAGAGAGACGCAGGTTATGTCTCTAGCTATGTACCTCAGTTGGTATATCAAGCATTTGCGCCCAACACAGAGTTGTAAAATGGTGACTTTATCACCTTTACCCTTGTGACCTTCACCTTCGCTTTTGTCTTGGTCATCTTTGCCTTTGGCTCTCTCTTTGCACATGCGTTCGGATAGGCATTCTACGTCCATACCAACTGTAAGCTGGTCAAGCATCCACTTGTGGACACGTTCAATTTGAGCAATCCAACAATCAACAACGTCTCCAATGTATGTGGGTGATATGCTCATCAAGATACATGACATCGTACACATGGTTGTTTGCTTGCCCAGCGCACAAGAGTTGAGGAAGTAGCCATGGAGACTTTTTTTCTTCTTTTTTTTTTTTTTTTTTTGCCTGTAAGAGAGATCTGTTGAATGGTGCAAGAGAGAGACCACGGGTTTATATATAGAATGAGAGCTTATTTTTTTTGTTGTCAAACATTTGATATTCTCAAGACTGTACATCTTGTATGCTACAGTAATTGTGGTATGTGCTGATAGCTCACAATTACAGTAGTATTTAGAAAACATATATTTATGTTGTAGGTATCCTAAATTAATATATGAATCTCCACACAAGAATGATTATCATCTGCTTGAATGAATTAGGATGGTTTAGTAATACCCCCGAGTCCCAAGATACGCGTTGGCCAGAGAACCAGCAACTATAACAAGCCCGGAACGCAGGAACAGTAACCGGCACAAGCAAAGGTGAGACCAAATATAGATCACATTTACAGTAGTCTTTAGAAAGAATACAATTATGCTGTAGGTATCCAAATGCTATATGAACTACTCCACACAAGAACAACTATTATCTAGTTCAATATATTTTTATCTTTTAGTTAGTAATTGAATTACATATTCTCGAAATACACGAGAGTTTGATACACCTAAACATTAAGCTCCATTATACTGAGAAACTACAGTAATTGTCACCTATGCTGAAGTTATATCGTTGTTTTAAATATTTACGGTAAAACAATTACAAGTATCCTTACTATAACTAGGGTTGCAGCTTTGTGTCAATGCCCAACTCGAGATTTTGGTAGGATGGGCAAAACCTAACTCGAGTTTAGATTGGTCATGGAGAAAATTGTTTTGTAGGATTGGTTCAGCCATAGAAATTGAACATGTGTTCGGGTTGGTCATAGGCAAACAAATAGAATGACCAATGCCACCAACTCGACTCTAGAGGCAAAAATGTACAAATATGGTGTGTGAAACACAGATCACTAAGGTTAAGGTTGTGTTTGGTTGATTTGCTCTCCCTGAATCATCGACTATTATATTTCATGAGAAACATGGGACTGTAATACTTATATTTTATTCAAAAAATTATACGATTCATTACAATAACAATCTTTACAAAACATTTAAAATGGTTGAATCATCACTTGCATCATCATTCTTCACTAGCATCATCTGGCCTGTTGACTACCCAGCCTAAGCTCTTGTAACTGTTGGGTCCGGGTTGAAGGTTGCAAAGCCACCCCCCATACAACATGTTTAAGCCAACATTTCCAACAGTCTTCACTTTGGAGAAACATATTGAGCCTACCCTACGACATGTCTCAAGTAACGATACTGTCATCCACTCCCCTCGGGTGTGGGACTATGTTGAGCCAACATTTCCGACAATAACTCTTTCTAAATCACTAAATGTCCAATATCAATCACATAGCCCACAGACCATAGCCATCCATTGAGGAATTTTGAATTTAATCAAACATTTATGATGATTTGATAAATGGTGTTTGATTTAAGTGTTTCTTGGACTCCTCTATTGCAGTGTCACTGATGAAAAAAACTAAATTACAAAACACATCAAATTAATCATAAAATAAATCTTTTAGAACCCAAAATTCAAAACCTTGAAACATCTAAATAAATAACAGAGTACTTGCTTCAATGCTTCACACAAAAAACAGAGCTAAAAACTTCACCTTTACAAAATCAAACTCTCTTCTTCACCAAGAATTCCTGGCTAACAATGTCTTCCCAATCTTGTACGACAAATACGCATCATCACAAGCATACTGAATCTGCGCATAACTCAACCACTGTGCATCCCAAACACTCGTAGTCACCTTCTTCGGCTTACTGCTCTCCAACCCAAGCACTTCCTTAGCCAACTCCTTCAACCCAACATTCCTCCTGCCACCCATTCTACCAACATCCAAATGCTATATGAACTACTCCACACAAGAACAACTATTATCTAGTTCAATATATTTTTATCTTTTAGTTAGTAATTGAATTACATATTCTCGAAATACATGAGAGTTTGATACACCTAAACATTAAGCTCCATTATACTGAGAAACTACAGTAATTGTCACCTATGCTGAAGTTATATCGTTGTTTTAAATATTTACGGTAAAACAATTACAAGTATCCTTATTATAACTAGGGTTGCAGCTTTGTGTCAAACTGTCAATGCCCAACTCGAGATTTTGGTAGGATAGGCAAAACCTAACTCGAGTTTGGATTGGTCATGGACAAAATGGTTTTTTAGGTTTGGTTCGTTCGGCCATAGAATTTTTTTTATCAAACTTGAACATGTGTTCAGGTTGGTCATAGGCAAACAAATAGGATGACCAATGCCACCAACTCGACTCTAGAGGCAATAAGGTATGACATGAAAGTGAGACAAAAATGTATCCGGTAACATAAAACTGCAATTAGGATTGCGAAACTACGAATTACATAGACAAAACCCTCTAAGATACACATAGGACCTTTGCGTTGGTTGTACCATGTACAAATATGGTGTGTGAAACACAGATCAATGAAGGTTAAGGTTTTGTTTGCTTGATGGAATCTCATTCATGTTGGTTGTACCATGTACAACTATGGTGTGTGAAATACAAATCAATGAAGGTTAAGGTTGTGTTTGCTTGATGAAATCTCATCCATGGGAAGGTAAGGAATGAAAGAAGAGTGGATCGGAGGGGATGACAAACAAAGAAAGTGTTGTTATAGGTGACATTCCAAGTTTTGCGTAAGTGAAAATCATACTTCTTGCTCTCCCTGAATCATCAACTCTTATATTCCATGAGAAACATGAGACCGTGATTCTTATATTTTATCCAAAAAACTTATGGTTCATTACGATAACAATCTTTACAAAACATTTAAAATGGTCGAGAACTATCACTTGCATTATCATTCTTCACTAGCATCATCTGGCCTGTTGACTACCCCATCCTAAGCTCTTGTAACTGATGGGTCCAGAGGTGAAAGGTTGCAAAGCCCCCACACCACTACATGACATGTCTAAGTCAACATTTTCAACGATCTGAACATATTGAGCTTACCCGGCTACGACATGTCTCAAGCAACAATATTATCACCCACTCCCCTTGAGTGTGAGACTATATTGAACCAACATTTCCGACTATAACTCTTTCTAAATCGCTTAATGTCGAATATCAATCACATAGCCCACAGATCATAGCTATCCATTGAGGAATTTAATCAAACATTTATGATGATTTGATAAATGGTGTTTGATTTAATTTTTTGCAGTCACTGATGAAAAAAATATGCAAAACACATCAAATTAACCATAAAGTAAATCTTTTTAGAATCCAAAATTCAAAACCTTTGAAACATCTAAATAACAGAGTAATTGCTTCAATACTTCACGAAACAGAGATAATAAAAACTCCACCTTTATAAAATCAAACTCTTCTCTTCACAAGGAATTCCTGGCTAACAATGTCTTCCCAATCTTGTACGACAAATACGCATCAACACAAGCATACTTAATCTGCTCATAACTCAACCACTGTGCATCCCAAACACTCATAGTCACCTTCTTCGGCTTACTGATCTCCAACCCAAGTACTTCCTTAGCCAACTCCTTCAACCCAACATTCCTCCTGCCACCCATTCTCCCAACATCGAACGTCTTCGCAACCCTCATATTATAATGCAACAAAAGCTTCTCCACATCAGTCCTTATCCCGGCTCCAACAAAAGTGTGATTGGGGTCGTTCAAGAAGTCAATGAGGGGTTTGGGGATCTGGGGTGTATATAGGAGCTGGAAGATGAGGCAAATTGAGCCGACGCAGAGTTGGAGAGTGGCGGGTGGGTTGTCTGAAGTGGTGGTGAAATTTGGGCGCCATTCGATATCGAGTCCAACTATAAGTGGAGTTTGGTTTGGGTTGAGTTGTTGAACGTGTGTGATCCATGTGGAGACTTCGGAAGAGGAGTGGGTTACCAGTGTTTCGATTGAGGGTTCGGAGGAGATTGTTACGAAGTAAGTTTGGTGGGTTTCGGAGGGGCAGTGAAAGTCTTCAATGGAGATGGACATAGTTGCAGAGAAACAGAGAGGGTTGGCGAAAACAGAGAGAAGAGGAGACTTCAGAGCATCTCCAATCATCCGCTATTTAAGGGGTTAAAACCCCTGCAATCGTCCCTTTATCCATCCCTCCGTAATGAGCCCTTCTAGGGAGCGAGGTAAAGGAGCGAGGGATGGGTGTCCTCCTCGAGATGAGCTCTTTCATGGTGATGCGTTCATCTCGAGAAGGATAGGTGGTTACACCCATCCCTCGCTCCCTCCCTCGACCCCTAGAATTTTCGCTCCGTAATAACTTTTTCCTTAATTTAGGGGAAAAAGTTGACCATCCTAAGTCTCATATATTAATAAAATAATTTTTATATTTAATTTTTAAATTAAAATTAAATAAAAAATATCTAAATAATAATATAATTAAAAATTAATTAGTAATACTAATTTAAATAATGATAAATAATTATTTAAAAAGTATTTATAGTATAATTAAAAATAAATTAATACTAATTTAAATAAAAACAATTATTAATTCATAAAATTATTAATACTAATTCAAAATAATAGTATAATTAAAAAATTAATTATCTAAATAATAATTTAAAAAGTGGACGATATATTTAAATAATGATAAAAATTTTAATTATTAATACTATTTTTTTAACTCTCAAAAATTGTAATTATTCAAATTTAAATTAAATATAAATTAATAATAGTATAATTAAAAAAGTATCTAAATAATAGTATAATTGAAAATAAAATTATTATATATTTAAGTTGAAATTAATAATAATATATTTAATAATATTATAATAATATAATTGAAACTAATTAATGTAATTATATTAAGTTGAAATTAATAATAGTATAATTGAAATTAAATTAGTATAGAAAAGTTGAAGATGTATTAAAATAATGAAAAAAAATTAAAATAAGGGATGTGGTTGGAGGGGTGAAAAAATAGGGAAACCCCAAATTTAACTTTTGATTAAAATAAGGGATGATCCATCCCCCATTTTAACTTTTACCATTGGAGATCCTCTTACAAGGGTTTTGATTTTTTGTTTGGGACTGTTTGGCTTTGGATTGGCTAAAATATGGACAATGTGTAAACTAAACAATGTTCTCCTACCCTGCGCAACTTGGGTTGGTTAGATACGACCCGTGTCTAACCTGAAATTGTTTTTATCCTTTACCCCTCCCATCCCAAATGTTATCAGCAGGGTTTGAACCTTAGACTTATGATCCATCCGTCATAAGTTTACCGCTCCCTATGGTGTATTTGATTCAAGGATAGCAAGTACTTGAACTCAGATATGCTGGGTTGAAGTTTCGAAGGTATTTTGTTACAACTTTACTTGCAGAACTCTTGGAACCTATTAGGGTAGAATAGTGTTCACATAAATGTACAATTACTTAGCGGGTGTTGGAAACTTGGAATGCAGAAGGGTCTTATTGCTTCGACTAGAGTGTAGGAACACAACCGGAGTGACATTTTTAGCTGATTGTTCGAGGATCTAAGCTTAGCAGATGAGTGTTTTGGTCTTGACAATGCTGTTGGTTTGATCTACCTGTCAACAGACTGCAGAGAAATGTTTGTAATTATTGGGTACTGGCACGACAGTTCTTACTCCTAAACAAGATGTGAGCAACTATCAATGTGTAATTGTGTATGCTTCACCTGGGATTGGGAGAAGATTATGCTATTATAAAGCCAAAAAAATTGACTTAATAAGAAAAAATGAAAGCACAGATATAAGGAGCTTCAAAATTTCTCCATCTAGATGATTTTAATGAATCTTGAAAGTTACAGAATTTCCGAGCTGAGATTGCTGCAAATCCCACATAATGTTTTTATGTGGGTAATCTCAGAAACTCATGTACACAAGAACGGAATGGAATGCAAGATGGCGACCTAAGCTGTGTAACAGGCATGGGCTTCGACCTGCTTAATCTCATGGTCGAGAATGCCCAAAGTGTCTCCACCATAACTTCAGGTGCTTTCAGATTCTGTATCTGACTCTGAATCTGAACAAAACTCAGCTGGTCTTACTCTATTCAGATTAGCTTCTAGTGGAGGGAATCCGTCATCATCACTGGAATTCATTTCCTCGACAGTTTCTGATATGGGTTCTTGTGAGGTGCTCGGATCTTCGGCTATTGCTGTTTTAAAAGCTTCTGGCCTGTATCATGATCAAATGGAAGTATAAGAAATAAAATTAAAAAGAATACACTGAAAAAAAAGTGAATGTCACACTAGTTTAGCCATGGGCGGTCAGGATTATGAATCAGGGGGGTTCACCAGGAAAGCCTAACTCAAACTCAGCAATGCAAGGAGAAGGCAATTGAATTTACGTGGTGCATAAGGTAAACCTAGGAAGGCTATCTGAATCCTTTTTGTATACAAGGAATGACTAAATAAACCAACTACTGAACTCCAAGGAGACAACGGACGGATCTGTTATGAAAGGCCAAACTTGATCAGAACAACAAACTAAGATGATTGGATGTTTTGAGTTTTCCGTAACCTTATAATAATTGCTTCCACAAACACATAGATGATAGCTTATTTGTAATGGATACTACTGAAGATGTTATCTGAATTTAACTGCAGGAACGAGAAATGGAACACACCATTTTGCAGATTTCTGAAGAACTCGAACTTGTTTATCGTAGAGAACTTGTGAAACTGTGCAAGCCACCTTGCTACCAGATTCAAGAGCTTTATCCCTCCCTTTTCCATCTATAATGACAAAGCTTCCTACACAAAGAAGTGCAACTAACTATCATTTACAGAATGTCAACAGAGCAATAGAAGTAAGCATATACATATACTGTTAGTCTAATAAACCAAACCACCCAGACATTTTGATTGTGCAAGCAGTGGACATTACCAGAGAGAATACACTATTTAAGCATCCAACTATCTGAGACTTGAACATATAAACTAAAGTTGTAATAACTACATTCATCGGTATCATAGTAAAAATCTTGAAACAAGTATGTAGTAGTAACTATGATCCAACGAAAAAGCAAATGACTAATTAGCACTTGGAAGCATGGATTTTTTTTCATAGAGAATTAAAATACTTTCTGATAATTTTGATACCATCCTA
Source organism: Berberis vulgaris (assembly GCA_963556465.1). Classification (NCBI taxonomy): domain Eukaryota; kingdom Viridiplantae; phylum Streptophyta; class Magnoliopsida; order Ranunculales; family Berberidaceae; genus Berberis; species Berberis vulgaris. Next base: position 83,654,333 of record OY747133.1, read on the forward strand.
AAGGTTTACAAGCCCAATTAATATTTCCTCATAGCACTAACCTCGTTTCATCCACATGCTTTTCCGAAATTTGGCTGGAAGAATCGCCAATGATTTCCCGCCTTCTGCGTCAATTACCTAAAAGGTATAGACGTGAGAAATGAAAGAAATAAGAGAAAAACAGACATGCATATTAAAAAGAAACAGATTCAAGTTTTTATTTTTATTTTTTATATTTAATCTATTGGCCCCTCACACCCAAAATGCCCGGCCGAGTTGAGACCCAAAAACTATGATACCACCCGCAACAAGCCTACCAGCTGAGTGACTCATGGTTGAACACGAACAAATCCACTTATATTGTGACAGATTAATATAGTCCATGTCCCATACAAAACTAAGGAAACTATTACTCAACTTTCCCTCCCTCTTTTCTTCCTTTCCCCTCTCTTTTCATTGTTTTCAACTTCTCCCTCTACTCTTTTTTATTCAATAATTACAAAATCAAAGTCATAGAAGGTAACATGCAAAAAATAAACTATGAATACAGCTCACATTCCAAAATCGAACCTTTGATTGTGCCCATGCTTCAAATTGGGAATTTTTACATGAAAAAACAATTATCCAGTTCAACCATGAAATCAATAAAATAAAACAAAAGTATGGGTATCTTGAAATTGGCCAGAAATACATTAAATCAGTAAACAAACCTCGATGAGATTAGACCCACGAAGGGATACAACTTGCATAATAGAGTGGCCATCTTGTATAGTCAAGGCCTCTTCACCTGTTGCTCTCTTCAGATTCTTTCTTTCCCCTTTCATACTGTCTCCTTGATTGCTATAAGTCCACTAGAAAATCCCTACAATAACAGAAGAAAACCCTTGAGAGTTGCAGAGAGATGAAAGACGAGGACTTCTGTGTTTTGTTTGTGCGGGTGCGAAGAGAAAATCGACAAACTGAATATAGCAATAGTGACAAAATGACGGAACTGCTTTTTGGGTTTAGGGTAGAGTTTGGGCCCGGATCGAACCGGAACTGGACTCGCACCGAATCTATACATAGACCTCGTCAAGGATTGTGATTTCGAAAAGAAGTAAAAAATTTGAGCTTTGCTAGCTGTCGAGGAAACCAGCGAGGGAAATGAGGTGGAGGGGGTGGAAACCGTTCACTCCTTTCGGGATGTGCGTGCCAAAAAAGTGGGCACACATCTCGAAGGGGGTGAATGGTTCACCCCCCGCCACCTCCTTTTTCTCGCTGGTTTCCTCGCCCACTTCCTCGACATTTAGAATTTCTGAAAATTTAAAGATCTATGAAATATGAATTTCAATGGTATATGGTATGTGAAAAAAATAAGATATAAGTCATAAATTTATTAAAACACATTAAATAAAGCATAAATACAAATAAATGAACTAAGCTGCAAGTTGCACAGATCAAAGTTAAGAAGAATATCAAACAATTCCAATGTCCGTTTCCCTTTTTTGTATTGAAACGAGATCTGTATAGATGATACATTTAAATTGAAATGAGTAATTGTCTTAAGGAAGTTGATCACAGTGTGCAACTCTGGGTGTTTGACCATAAGTTTAAGTTAACTTTGATCCTAGCATTTTCAGATTTGACACTGTAGAGCTGCAGACGCAAAATAAGTATTGGCAATGTATAATGCGAATCAGAGTCTCAAACTCGCTCAACCCTATGCGAATGGGAGTCCCAAATTCGCCCAGACCTATGCGAATATGAGACTTCTACTCACATCGTTTAATGCCAATGGATGAGAAGGCATACTCTGTCCAAAAATTTGACTTTTGATGTTATGTGTTTATGCCCTTTTTGTCGAGGTTACAAGAAATTAGTCATGTTCAACTTCTCTGTCTTTTGTCACTATCAAGTAGTGTTTGTTGCATTGTTAATGAATTTGCAGACATACATTGTGAGACAATGTGGGTTGGTGAAGAGATCAGGAACCATAAAATTTCTATATTTACACTTAAATTTTTTTTTTGGAAAGCGAGCTGAGTTTTAAGGACCCAAAAACCTTTATACAAATGAAACAAAAGCAAAAACAAAAATAAAAAAAAAGAAACAAACTCTAACAAGAAAGAGACTTCTAGTGAGAGTGAACATGGTTACTAGACCTATAGAAATCTTCAACTAGCATCGGCCAAAAAAGAAATCTCTTATTTTTTATCCATGTCTCCTTTGTTAATGATGAAATGATTCAACCTTTGTACTTTTTGTTTGTTTTCTTAGCCCTAGAGGATCTTCGATGGCAGAAACTAAAATCTTTAGTGCAAGAATTTGAAAACAAATCGCTTGCAACATCTTCACTAGAAGGATCTTGCTCATGTTCCTCGTTACTACTCTACTCATCTGTTGTGGTGTTTTTTTTGTCCTGAGTCGGTGTGTGTTCACTTGCCTCCACATTAGCACTACACTCAAGCATTGGGTTAATAAGAATCAATGGTTGTGGACTCTGCGTTATGGCATCATTTATGTTATGCTCTGCCACATTGGCAGCCTCTATACTGGGCACATTCCCTAATTTTCCTGTGATAGGCCCTGGACTCCCCTCTAAATTGGGTGGAGTCTTCGACTTGAATGTATGTATACCATTGGCGATCGTCCAACCATCGGAATTTTGTCTTTCTAGTGGTTGGGTCCTACCCATAGCTTGCCATACTATATGGCCTGGAGTATTAATTTTTTTGCTCTTTGAACACTGCTGTTTTGTATGGCAAAAAACTGCACAAGAACTGCAGTTGTCACGGACTAGTAATCCGTGCGGCACTAGCGATCCAATTCACTAGTAAGCCTAGGAGTAGTTACTTTGACGGACACAAATATTAACTTGAGAATGCACAATATCAATCTGTAGACAATATAACAATGCACAATAGTCAGTAAAAGCTCTCATTCACATTCAATAGATTACAATGGGGAGGAACGTTCGGAAGGACGTTGCTCAAGACTAGTTCGATGCTATCGATCGATGAAAATACAAGTTTGAAGTTGAAAAGCAATGCAAAGAAAACAATAAAAATGCTAGCGGTACAGTCTGGCCCGACAATGCAATGGAGGCAACACGTCCTCACAGTCAATAGCTCAAACTTTCCCCCTATAATATAGATGCTAAGCATTTGGGCACTTTTCAAAAGGGAACATTGAGTTTTGAGACCATTAGGAAAGTCTTGAAAGGCCTCTGAACCTTGGTTTCCCTAACCAATGGTACTAGTCCTGACACTCTCCCACACTCAATTCGCTGACGCCCTCGCAGCGAACTTTTCCAAGTACTCTTCCAGCTTTGAGAGGTATGGCAGCAGATGCTCGACTGGCTCCCAACTGATCTCTGAAGGAGGTTCATCCTGCCACTTGACCAAATACTCTCTATCCGGACCTGTGTTGTTGATGAGGCGGTCAGCTAAGATTTCTTCCACTTCTCGATCTGGCTTAGTAGGATGCTTAGACAATGCTCGGGTAGATACATTTCTTGTGGGATCAGCGGCATCTGCATGGTAAGACTTCAAGTTACTTGCATGGAAGACATGATGGGTGAAACGGAGCCAATGTGGTAACAGGACGCGATAGGAGACTTTGCCTACTTTCTCAATAATCTGTACCGGTCCCTCATACTTGCGAAACAAATTGTTGTGTGCTCTAGCTGTTTGTTTATACTTGTTGAACATATCTAGCTTCACCAATACCAAGTCCCCGACTTCAAAAGGATCGATTCGTCGTTTCTTGTCGGCCCATTTCTTCATGTGACGGGAGGCTTTTTCAAGATAGGCTCGAGCAACTTCAATGTTTTTCTGCCAGGCTTTGACAAATTCAATAGCTCTTGGGCTGGGTCCTTGGTATCCGGTCAGCACTGTATGTGGTGTCAATGGTTGCTGACCAGTGACTAACTAAAAGGGGCTGGAGTGAGTAGCTGAGCTCTTTTGTAAGTTGAAACAGAATTGTGCAACATCAAGTAGTCCCACCCAATTTTTCTGGTTTGCACTTACAAAATGACGAAGGTATTCTTCAAGCATAGAGTTAAAGCGCTCAGTCTGTCCGTCAGATTGAGGATGTTGGCTTGTCGACATATTAAGTTTGGATCCCAAGAGCTTGAACAACTCCTTCCAGAACTTTCCTGTGAATCGAGCATCACGGTCGCTAACAATGTTTTCAGGCAGTCCCCAATACTTCACTACATGCTTGAGGAACAATTGCGCCGTATCTTCTGCTGTGCAAGTTAGTCCGGTCGGCACAAAGGTCACATACTTTGAGAATCGGTCAGCAACTACAAGGATACTCCTGAAATCCTCCACTTTCGGTAACCCAGTAATGAAGTCCATGGAAACATTTTCCCAAGGACGAGTTGGAACAGGCAGGGGCTCTAGTAAGCCTACTGGTCGATCTCTTTCAACCTTATCTTGCTGGCAAATAAGACATGTTCGAACATAGGCCATTACATCCTCCTGTATCTGCGGCCAATAGTGCCCCCTCTCTAGCAATGCAAGTGTCCGTCTCCAACCTGGATGTCCCGCCCAATGGGTGTCATGGCATTCTCTCAAAAGTTCTTTCCTCAAACCAGAAGTTCTCGGAACATAGAGGCGATTACCAGTTGTGAGTATTGCTCCATCTTTTATCCAGAATCGTCGAGTTTTGCCCTGCTTGATCAACTCTGTAATCGCCTTCGCTTGTGGATCTGTCTGTAGGCCTAATTTGATCTTCTCCAAGATGGTGTGACTCGGACCAGTATGGGTTAGCACTGCAAGGTCTGCCCTTCTACTGAGTGCATCAGCTACATTGTTAGTGCGCCCTGGCTTGTATTCCAATACTAAGTCAAATTCTGCTAATTTTTCCTGCCATCGAGATTGCTTGGAGGTGAACATCTTCTGAGTAAGGAAATGGCTTGCTGCAGCATTATCCGTTTTAACAAGAACTTGAGATCCCAAGAGGTAGTGTCTCCACACCCGTAAACAATGTACAATGGCTAGCAATTCCTTTTCCTGAGCTGAGTAACGAGACTCTGTATCATTCAACTTTCGACTCTCATATGCTACCGGGTGACCATCTTGAAGTAAAACTCCCCCTAAGGCATAATCAGATGCATCTGTTTGTACTTCAAAGGGCTTGGTGATGTCTGGTAAGGCCAATACTGGATCTTTCATCACGGCCGATTTCAAGTCTTGGAATGAAGCTTCACATTGCCTATCCCATCCCCATGTTCGGTCTTGTTTCAACAAATTTGTCAGGGCAACAGCTCTCTTAGAGTAGTCCCTTATGAAGCGACGATAATAGTTTGCGAGTCCAAGGAAAGAACGTAGTTGAGACACGTTCTTAGGAGAGTTCCAATCATGGATTGCCTTGACTTTCTCCATGTCCATCCGAATCTTGCCATTGCCAATAACATGACCCTAGAAATTGATCTGGGTCTGGCCGAATGAGCATTTTTCCTTCTTGACAAAGAGATGATTATCCCTAAGGATTTGGAACACTTCTCGCAAATGATGTAGGTGTTCTTCTATAGTCCCACTATAAATCACAATGTCGTCAAGATAGACAACCACAGACTTGTCCAGAAGGTGACGGAACAGGCCATTCATAAGGGTGCAAAATGTAGCTGGAGCATTGGTCAAGCCGAAAGGCATTACTAGGAACTCATATGACCCATATCTAGTAGAACAAGCAGTTTTGGGTTCGTCACCAGCAGCAATGCGGACCTGATGGTAACCTGATCTCAAGTCGAGTTTTGTGAAGTATCTGGCGGATCCAAATTGGTCGAATAAGTCTGCAATGAGCGGCAACGGGTATTTGTTCTTTATAGTGACTTTGTTCAAGGCTCTATAATCAACACAAAGGCGAAGACTGCCATCATGTTTCCGCTTAAAAAGAACAGGTGCCCCATAAGGTGCTTTAGAGGGCCGAGTGAATTCTGACTCCAACAAGCCATCTAGTTGTGTTCTCAATTTGGTCAGCTCTAGAGGGCTCATGCGATATGGACTACGTGCGGGTGGCTTGGCACCAGGGACTAACTCAATTTCGTGATCAATGAGCCTTCTGGGAGGTAGATTCTTTGGCAATTCATTCGGCATCACTTCGCAGAATTCAACAATAACTTGGGCAACTTCCTCAGGGATTTTGCTAGTATCATCTTCCATCTCTAGCTTTGCCACAGCTAAGTATGTATCTTCTCCTTTGGCCAAGTCCCTCTTGACTTGGAGCGCCGACAATATTCTATCATGAGTTGTTGGTCGAATTGAGGTTGGTACAATGCGTAGTCTGGGTCCGAAAAACCCCAAGGAGTCAATGAAAGGTAATGGTCCTGCTGCAGCTCCTCGGAAGAATTCTTGGCCAAGAATCACCTTAAAATCATCAAGTGGAACGGCCAAGAAGTTTGATCTTCCTTCCCATGGACCAACTTGTAGTGGCACAGCTCTAGCCATACCATTAATAGAGATTGCCTCAGAGTTGACAGCTTTCAACTTACCCACATCTCCTTCTAAGTTCAGACCCACACGTCTAGCTTCATCTGGGGCAATAAAATTGTCTGTCGCTCCGGAATCCAACAATGCTTGGGAAGGGAACCCATTGATAGTGATGTCGATGTATTGTAAAGCCTTATTGTGTGGGTGCTCATACATTTCTCCTTTGACAGCATTGAGCTTGCGTAGAGCTCCCATTTGGGAGGTCTCACTGTTGGTGGGGTTCGAGCTCGATGCGGTCGGGTTAGAAGGTTCTGCTTGAAGCAAGGACATTAATGAGTGTAGAGCTGGTTTGGATGGACATTTGCCTGTTGGGTGATCCCTGCTATTGCAAAGAATGCATGGGGCAGGGGCAGATGGCCTCCACTGCCCAGAGTAGTTTTGCCCTCCTTTGTTGTTGTAATTTGAGTTGCTAGAGCTGGCATTCCAATTTTTGTTGGAACTCCAATTCTGGTTGGACGGCCGGGAATTATAGTTTCCTCGGTTCTGACTTGAGTTTCCCCAGTTTTGGTGAGGTGAGCGAGCATTCGACCCTGAGCTTGAATTGGTACTGCCAGTTCTAGCTGTGGAGTGATTGAGCGAAGTGGATCCAGTCATGGGCATATAATCGCTAAACCTTTCTGCTGCCGCAATAGCACTTGCAATATCTGTCACCTTCTGCCTTTGCAATTCTGCTTGTAGAAGCGGCTGAGCTTGTTCCATGAAACATAAAACTTTGTCCTTCTCAGACATGTCTCGAATATCTAGCAAGCAAGTTGAGAAATGTCGGACATAGTCTCGAATATTGCCTGTCTGTTTGATGGTGTGGAGCTTCCTCATTGCTAAGAAATCAGTGTTCTCAGGCAAGAATTGATTTCTGAGTTCCTTCTTGAGGTCTGCTCAAGTTCTAATAAGGATGCGACCTTCTTCCATATCTGCATATTTGGTTATCCACCATAGTTTTGCATCACCTGCTAAGTACATGGTCGCCATGGTAACCTTGGCTTCTTCTGATTCGGGGTTCACCGCGCGGAAATACTGCTCCAGATCAAACAAGAAGTTCTCTAACTCCTTCCCATCTCGTGCCCCAGCATATGACTTTGGCTCGGGTACTTTCATCCTAGGGTGATCTGTCGTCCCTGTGGCCTTAGTGAGCAAGCCAACCCTTGCAAATAAGTCCTCCAACTGTAATTGGAAGTCACTCATCACCTGAGCTGTGGGGTGAGGCGACTCTTCCATTGCGACTGTTCGTCCCTCTAAGTTATCAACGTGCTCAGCCAGCAAATCCACTCTGTCTGCCAGTGAAAAGAGTCCATCCAACCGACTAATCTGTTCTCCCAAAGTGTTCAACTGGTCCATTCTGCTTTCCAGTCTATGCATTCGACTGGCCTGTCGTTCCTCCATAGCGCTAAGGCGCTCATTTATTGCCTGCATCCTGGTTTGCATTCAACAAGCTCTGGCTCTGTTACCAACTGTCACGGACTAGTAATCCGTGCGACACTAGCGATCCAATTCACTAGTAAGCCTAGGAGTAGTTACTTTGACGGGCACAAATATTAACTTGAGAATGCACAATATCAATCTGTAGACAATATAACAATGCACAATAGTCAGTAAAAGCTCTCATTCACATTCAATAGATTACAATGGGGAGGAACGTTCGGAAGGACGTTGCTCAAGACTAGTTCGATGCTATCGATCGATGAAAATACAAGTTTGAAGTTGAAAAACAATGCAAAGAAAACAATAAAAATGCTAGCGGTACAGTCTGGCCCGACAATGCAATGGAGGCAACACGTCCTCACAGTCAAGAGCTCAAACCTTCCCCCTATAATATAGATGCTAAGCATTTGGACACTTTTCAAAAGGGAACATTGAGTTTTGAGACCATTAGAAAAGTCTTGAAAGGCCTCTGAACCTTGGTTTTCCTAACCAATGGTACTAGTCCTGACATCAGTTAACAGAAATCCATGCATACTTAACTTCAAGTATTTTTTTCTTATCTCCATTGATAACCACATGGATGTTTTTGGGTAATTGGTTGTTTACATCTACCTCCACACACACCCTCACATACACTAATTTTGTCATTTCTTCAGTAGCTTTGTCAAGCATGATAGGCACTCCAATAAAACTTAATTCTTGTTATATGCATGAAATTCGTTAGACACATTTAAAAGACACCTACATGAATTAACATTACGAATGAAAAAGAAATTTGAGGAATTGTCCAGATGAGATAACGTGTTAAAATTTCAACTCAAATTGACAATTTATCCTCCATATGTGCATCAAATCACGACTTGATGAGAAGAAGAGTGAGATTCCTATAGAGGGGGTCAAAAGAGGAGAAGAAGAAGGGGGGAGAAAAAGAAGGATGGGGTTCTTCATGGGAAGAAGGGAGAAGAAGAGCATCGCAGGTTCGTCTTCTTTCTTCTTCTTCTTCTCTTCGATTTAGCAGTCCCTATTTATCAGAAATGTAGCTCTTACTATCGACGAAGTTGAACTTTGAGGTTTCTTTGTTTCAAAATTGTTTTAGGCTTTCATCCCAATTTATACATGAAGTGTTGTCTACAACGAGATTATTTGAATACTAATTGCTCTACTTGATCGCATTGAAGAAGATAATCGATGATATTTATAGATAAAATTTTCCAATGGTTGGCTATCAAACAGTTTTGATGACGAAATCCATTGTTTCTCCCCTAAAAGAATACCTGAAGAAGTACGAAACAACTAACAACGAAGACGAGAACAAGAAGAAGAAGAGTAGCAACTGCAAATGATTCGGGTGTTTTCATTGTAGATGAAGACCCTGTTTGCCAAAAACCAGTCAATATTGAACAAGATGATGAGGACAAGGACGATGAGTCACCTGGTAAGTAAACCAAAACGCTAACCCTGAAAACCCTAACCCTGATTTTCCAAAATTATTAAAAAATAGTAAATAGTATAGTGTTTGATTTGATTTGATTGTTGTTCAATAGATGAGAGGCCTCAAATTGATGAAGACATTGAAGTGAAACGGATGAAGAGAATGGAGCTTCTGCGGGCTCGAAGACCTTATCATGCAATTTCTGAAGACGGAAGTGGTTGGGTTCCAGTGTCCAAAGAGGAGGAAACAACAACAACAACTGCTGATATTTCGCCACCCCGGCAAACTCGATATGACACACCATCACCACGACTAGAAAATAAGGATGATGATAATGGCGATGATGATCTCTTGCCACCATGGCAGAGGAGGTTTGATTCTCCATCACCTGAAGCTAGGCAAAACGATCGAATTCAATTGGCATTGCTAATAGGGATTTGTCTCCTCTGAGGGTGAGGAAATATATGGTGGATAGGTCTGAATCTCCTGACCTTTCACCCCCTAGACGACTTGATTCAGCTGATAGAAGAGAATTGTCGCCACCTAGTCGTTTTAGGTCTCAGAATGATACGGCGAGGCCCACTCAATTGCCTGACCTTTCTCCCCCTTGAAGGGTTCGGAAAGGTGATTCAGATGATCTGTCTCCACCTCGACGAGTTTCTGTTACAGAGGATCTTTCTCCTCCTAGGAAAAGTAAGAAGACAGCTGAAGCGAGATCCGGTCTGTTCAGTGCACAAGAAATCAAGAAGGATATTGAGAGGAAAATGAAGGAAGAGTTGGCAAGGTGAACTTATTAATTCGTGAAAATCCCTTTGAATTGTTTTGAATATTCATTAGTTTCTTATATTCAAAACTGAGATGAAAGACCAGAACGTGCAATTATTTCTGAAAGTAGGATGGAAGTGGATAATAGCCTTTTCTTTTAGGAAGCCAAAGGAGGCAAATCAACAAACAAAAACAAGCTTCCGATGTGTGGTATAGCATGGTATAGCAGATGTTTCAGAGTTTGAACCAGAAAAAAATATATAGACATATAGTGTTACAATGCTTAGTATGGAGGAATGAAACATAGGTAAAGAAGGATACTATGTAATGTCAATTATGGTAAACTGCTGTATGATCTTTGGCTGCATACTGTCTTCTACCCTAAGAGTTAAAATTCTGTTTTTATTTAATATAGCGAGCATACGTCCATTCATAGATAATTGCTTCCTTTAGTGTTCCCATCTTTCTTCTTCAATTTTTTTTTCTGCTGGGGCATGACTATTGTTTATATCATGTCATTTCAGGTATAAAGAGTTAGATCCCTCAGTGAGTGGAAGAGGTGCAGAACCCGTTTATCGATAAACAAAGAAGGTAAGAACAACATCCTGTTTGGAATATTTTTATTTTTATTTTTTTATTGTATGCCTCTTACATTTGGACTATTGGAAATATCAATATTCTAATTTTCACAGCTTATTATTAGATGTGCATATTGTTACACACATGTAACTCATTGTTGCTACATGTAAACGCATATTGAAGGAGGATGCCTTAAAGCTGCAAAAAAAAAGAAGAAAAGCCTAAGGTACTTGATTACGCCCAAATAGTACACGCGGCCAATTGCAGTAAAGATTGGGGTGTCGATCCCACGAGAAAAAACGATCTACAAAACAAGGTCAATGAAGGAAGAAAAATTACGCGAAACTAAATGTAAGAAATTCTAGCAATTTTAAAATGTGAAATTAAAGTAAATTTAATAGAAATCAAGTTTAGAGAAATCACAAGGTTCCAAGAATCCCTCCTAAATTTCACGCACCAACTAGTATTGATTCGCTATGATGACTCGATTACGTGTTTCACATCCCAAACAATATAATCGGAAAAATAGTCTTTAATGCATTAATATATCCTAATGTAAATGAATTTTAGATTTCACTTTTTCTAGAAAGCACAAAGATTGGTCATATGTGATATCCTAAATTTACGATATATCCGGAGACAATAACGTAATAAAAGACGATCACATATAACTAACCTACCGGAATCGAATGATCCTTAAAAATTCCACACATAAGAAAATCGTGACTAAACTTATATGGAGAAGAAAAAACAACCATCGGAATAATAATAATCTACGAAGAAATTGATGAAATATTTGTCATTAAAATAACATAAATTTCTATATTAAATAAAAGTGAAAATCATAACTTGAAAGCATACAACGAATCAAATACTAGTTAAGTGCGTTACATTTAGGAGTTCACCTCTTCGCCTTGCGTGGGGTTTAGTGACGCATGGCGAAGGTGATGACAACAACAACGGTGTGGAGCTTCATCGGCATGGCAGCGCGTGGTGAATCAGCGACGCACTCTGCTGCTGTCCTGCGATGCGTTCCCTGCTGTTCTGCGTGTCCACTGCTGCGTCTAGGCTGCTGCCCCATTTTGGCTGCCTGTTGGATGCGTTATCTGCTGTTCTAAACAGCGTTTCTGCTGCTGTTTGGACAGCCCCTGTTGCGTGCTCTCTTCTCGTTCTGTCGGCTGCTGCTGCTGCCTTCTTGTTCCAGCAAAAAAAACTAAAACTGCCTCCCAATTGGCTGCTGTCCTATATGTGTTAAAAACCAAAACAAAAACCTTCTCCAAATTAGCTATTGTTGCTGTATTTGTGGTAAAGAGAAAACCATCATTGGGCCTAATTAGAAATCCAATACCCAATACAAATGGAAAAACCCAATCCAATTTGGACCCTAATGGAATTTGGAAGCCCAATAGAATTTGGAAGCCTAATTTGCAAACAAATGAGTCCCACCCCTTGAAAGGTGGGTTTGGCTATGTTCATCCATACTACTTCTTTGTACCACCAAAATTCAAAACTAATTTCCTTTATTTTTTTCTTTGGTTTTCTTAATCTTTGGCTCGAGTGTCTCCGGCTCCACTTCGTCAATTTGGCTATGAATCACAATTATTCGCCATGCTAATGCACTTTTGTCATTTAAACTCCAAATCCTACAAAAATACAAAAATAAAATAATTAAACTAAAATACATTATTCGAAACACTAACAAACATAAGTTAGGAGGTATATTATGTAATAATTATGTGAACATCAGTACTTCACAGGCAGAACCCTAATATTATTTATCTTCCACATTTGTCAATCCTCTAAAGAAGTGATTTGTGTTTTATGTTCAACTCATTGGTGAAGAGTTATTATTCATTTCCATGTCATACTCACGATTGTTGTGTTAAATTCACTTCATTGAAAAAATTGAAGTCCGTCCAGTACCTCAACTTTTTGTCCCTAGTCTAGGAGTATGACAACTCCCCTTGGTTTTTTAAACTCTATCTTCAGTGTTGATCTGAACGTAATGCACTGCCTCTTACTCACAGAGCCTCTAAGATACCCAGCCTTAGGCTTGATGGTTTTTATACTTTGTTTTAGGTCTATCAAGTGTAGTCAACAGGCTTAAAAGAGGTTTTATTTATGGGATTCTGTTAATTAGGTGAAATTCCGTGAAAATAGGATCATCGTAAGCTGTAATTTGGAGGTTTATGCTTACGTGACATTGCTTGTTCATACCTGTAAGCCCGAAATTACTTATGTCTCCAGGCTTGCCGACTGAACAAACCAGCAACATAATTATGTTTTTCTAGTGAATTTAGATTGTATTTTCAGTGTTTTTGGAAAGTCTCCATATAATGCTTGTGTATTTGCTTGGAGGCGGAAGACTCAAGTATAGATGTATATTAAATAAACCCAAGCTTATTATGATTCCTGTTGTTCAATACATTGTTTGGGGCTTGCTATGGGGGTTTCTTCACTGTTCTGTCTCTTCCTCATACTAGGGTTTTTTTTTGTGTGTGTATGTGTGTTGCCTGGGTGGCTAAAACAACTTTTCTACAATGCTACATTAAATGAACAATAAGCTTCCATTGGTTGATCAAACTGCCAGTTCTGTTTTCCTCACCTAGATAAGTACATTGTTCACCATAACTGGCTTTGACAGATGGGGGTCTCAACTGACTTTCTTTATAGGATTTTTATTTGTGGCATTGATCGATAATGCTAGGTCCACTAATATGTTGAACCTAAATAACCAACTTATACATCGTAGAGATCACCAATTGGGAAAGTGCCTCCACTGTCTGAAATGGAGTTCCTGGCAACTGGAAACCAAACTTTCCACGTGGAATACCAATAACATGAACAGGCTTAGAAACTGCATTTAACACAAATGATTCCCGCTTGTATAGTTGTTCATGACTATGATTCAACCATACAACTTCCGATGTCAGTAGATAAGTACATTATCTGTTTAATACATTCATTGTTTTTTCTATAATATATCATCTGTTTTATCTGTTTAATACATTCATTGTTTTTTCTATAATACATCATCTGTTTTCTGATTAAAAAAAAAGACCTTCCCAAGTCAGTACCCACATTAGTGCTCCACCAAAATGAATCAGTCTGGGTGGAAACAATTGGTCCAACAGCATGACAAAACTCTAATCTAATTAATTCACCACTTAATTGGTGCTTCCATTTGTTGATATTTTTTCCTTGCTAGGGAAGTGAAAAAGAGAGGAAAGTAGAAGCATTTATAACAAAATTTCTCTGAAGTAGGATATACTGGAATATACTTGGAAATGCAATAGAGCCAAACAGCTAACAAACAAGATGAAACAGTGTAGAACCCTAAATAGAAAAGAAAACTAAGATATTCCAGGATTTAGAAAAGACTGTAGTCCATCATCCAACTAAAATAGAAATATTAGTTCATATTCCCTGGTAACAAGCGTTGTGGAGGAGCATGGTGTTCAATTCAAGAGGGAACTGGTTATTGGAAGAATGATTGTTGCAACTCTTTGGGTGAAAGGAATTGAAAGTCTCGCAGGGAAAAGCCAAAAGAAATCCAACACCAAAGGAAATTTTAGAACGACGCTTTGGCTGTGGGGTAACTGGGTTATCATAAATGATCTTCCTTTTCATGTTTGTATTTTCTCTTGGATTACTTTATTTGTGCCTTACTAAGGTATATACCTGCACAAAATTCTTCTTGGTCTTGTGATTAACCTCTAGGCCATGTTCCTTTTATTTTTGTATTTATTTATTTTTTTGTTTATTCATAGATTTGTGTTGCCTATGGTTGGTTGATTAAACAACTCCATTTGAGACATGTGCTTGATGGCCATTTTTAAAAGAAGTTAGAATGGGGTAAAGGTTTAGCTCAAAAGCGTGAAGCAGCAAGAGTTGGAACTTGAGAAGGACAAACCATTTGCCAGGACAAGGTGAACTTAACCATAGTTTGTTGGTAGTAATTTTCATTTGGACTCGTTCATCACTTAATGATTAGTAGTTTCATGCACATAAAAGTCACCAATAGCTTAAAGTACTATTTTATAATGTTTTTGCGAATCTAGGATGTCCTCAATCCAAACTTTTGAACATACTACTTCATATGAATTATGTCATTGATTCCCAAGTGATACTCACAATACTTCCTTCCGTTATGACTAGGCGACTACAATGGTATTGTAGAAATAAAAAAGGATGGACTTTGTTCGTGAGTCATAACCATTGTCCAAACTTCGTGAAATTAAATGAAGTGATAATTCCTTTTTAGTTGGTAAAAGACGTTCCTATTTATTTATTTACTAGTATATTGCCTGTGTCATTGGCACGATAGATTTTAACATCGAGTTTTATAGAAATTTGTAGAAAAAAAAGATTTGAAATTAATACCCTATCATAACTCATCAAACTTCAATTAACCAATAATATACACTATTGGTAGCCGTGTTATTTATCTAAACATGTATAGAAATCACCCTTAAGTTTTCATTATTTCATACTTGCATGCCTAACCATCATCAACAATTAAAAAAATTCAAATGTTGGGTATGTGAATCGAACCCATGCAACCCTATTGTGCATTGCTTTTGAGGGGAAGACATAAATGGCAACTTTAAGTCTCAACTATTGGATGCAATAATCTCAACCATGAACTATATTTATATACCAACATATTTTGGCACTTTAAGCTCTATTTGCTTTGTTATATGGATTTAATTTTGCAATAGAATCTTTGGGGGCGTATCTAAAGATGTTCATACCGACATACCCTTTGGGTTGAAACTAAAATTACTTTGTGGGTTTGGGGACACAAATGAGGAATTTTCAAAGATATCCAATTCTCATGTATGTTTGATTGGGGAGAAATAATGCTAGAAAACAATACCTAGATCAGATTGTATACTTTTGTTTCCTTTTTTGCATATAATATGTATATACACAATATTTTTTGTTTTGCTGATAAAAAAAAAACCGCAAACCTTTTCCACAGCTATCGTGTTTTGTATCATATGCTAGTGTGGGTGCACGTGCA
Source organism: Berberis vulgaris (assembly GCA_963556465.1). Taxonomy (NCBI): domain Eukaryota; kingdom Viridiplantae; phylum Streptophyta; class Magnoliopsida; order Ranunculales; family Berberidaceae; genus Berberis; species Berberis vulgaris. Next base: position 83,670,009 of record OY747133.1, read on the forward strand.
TTATTATTATTATTACTATTGTTGCTATTAATATTTCTTTTGTTGTTGTTGTTTTTGTTATTTTATTTTTAATTTAATTTCTATTTTCCTCTAAGACTATTGTGGCAAATAATTAAATTCGTGATATTCAATAAAACTCGGGTAGAATTTTAATTTATTGATATATTCTTGTCAACCGTTGAAATTATTTTTTTTTATTTATTCTTGTGAAGTTAAGTTCTATTTTCAAATAATTTAAATATTTAATTTTAAAATTCTACTAAGAAAAAGATTTGTAATATTCTACTTGGAGAGGGATGTGTTGTTCTTTTATAATTACAAACATCCAACATGGGTCTTATTTTAAAAATAACAGTGAGATTTTTCTAGTACTACAAACTTCAATGCAATCTTATCTAAGGTTCAAAAATATCAATTTTTTGAATTTAGGAACTAGTAAGTATGGGTGCGCTGTGGTCCAATCCTAATGTGTCTTTAAAAGTAAAGAGTTTAACTACTTTGCTATTTTCTAAGTCATCAACTCATCATTGTAATGTTAGTATTTACTTCTCCCTTACAACATCAATACTTATTAGTCTGATTATTCCTACTATTTTAAATGTGGCATCTAGGTTGCTACTCTCAAAGATTTTTCTTGTCTAAAATATGGAATTACCCTGAAGGTATTCAACCAATAGATCAAATTACATTCAAACTGGTTATTGATCTATGGTTGAATATCTTGAATCCATTATTTAAGGTAAACGGCTCATATTAGGTTTGAGAGAAATACAAGGCTCTTTCATAGAATGGCTTAACAGGATGGGAGTGTTCTGTGGAAGTCTTGGTTCATCTTTGGCTTTGGTTTTCAGTGAGCCCGGATCTCAACGGTAGCACTTTTTAAGTGTTTGAAGTTATGTACTTGTGAACATCATATGCCAAACTAAATAATTTAATTGTAAGGGTGCGATGTGCACATTGCAAGTTCTCTTTTTAAAGTGGACTGTAGATGGATAGTTTTGATAGGTTGACAACTTGACATATTGGATGTTTATAACTTTGTTTTGCTTATGATTTTTCCTGTGTTTATAGTTTGTTACTGCAGTGGCTAGCGATCCAATAGTTTGTAATTTCCATGTTTAGTTTTAGAAATATTTTACTTTCTTCTTGTCAATAGGTATATATACATTAGACTGCGCCTTGTAAAGCTTAAAAAATTCACTTTGGTTGCAGAGATGATCCGGAACTCGACAAAATGTTCAAGGAAAGGCTCAGATGGGCAGATCCAATGGCGCACTTGGTAAAGGTAATTTTTATCTAGTTTTTAATAGACATTTTTAATGCTCGCTTAGTTGATTAGTGCTAGATATTCATCTTATTCTGTACCTTTTTTTTTTGCAGGGGAAGCATTCTGACATGATTTTGGAAGATCTGGGTGATGATGAGAGGATGAAAGAATCTGGATTTTTGATTCCTCAGGACATTCCTAGCCATAGTTGGATAAAGAGAAGAATAGATGCACCACCAAATCGTTATGGTATTAAGCCGGGAAGGCACTGGGATGGGGTTGATCGCAGCAACGGTGTGTTTTCTTTATCTTTTATCTTAAGCAATACTCATTACAAAGTTTTCATTTATCCATTTATTTCTAATTGGTAAAGGAAAAATAATTCAGAAAATGATCTAGGATGGAAGTAGGTTTAGACAAGCAGCAGGCCCAAACAAGAAAGAAGGCGATGAAAAATGATCCCTTGTGAGAATGAAGCAAAACCTGCTATCTATACTCCCAGCTCATGGAGGCTCCTGCCTATATTCAAAATCTCGGATTCCAAAAAACCATCCAGTTATATAATTGTTCTTTGGAGGCCCCTTTCCTCTGACCAAAATATCATCTGAGCTTTGCATAGAATTGTGAAGAGTAATCTAGAGTTTTTATTCCTCGAAGAAAAACATACTTCCAAGATTTGGTACATAGTTACCTAATTCTCCTAGCACCGCATTTCGGGAACTTCAAACCAAAAGGCGGTGTTACCGGACCAATTCACCAAAAGTGGTGCACCAGAACCATGTATTTTGAGAACATAAACAACGAAAATCTACAGAAGAGAAACAATAATGAAACGATATTGAAAAATGGATGAAAAGTTAAAAGGATACGCTGTGGCAAGTAGATCCTGGACATAGTAAAGATTTGATATCTAGGGTAATGGAATGGAATCTTGGAGAGTTGGAGATGAAAGACATCATTTGTAATTTGTTATGTGTCTTACTGATGCAGGTACTGAGAAGGAATACTTCAATAGAAAGAATGAAAAGCAAGCCACTGAAAGGGAAGCATATCTCTGGTCTGTCTCTGATATGTGACTCTGGGACGCGCTGGGAAGGTATGCTAAATTTGGCAACACCTGCCTCGGTTGTTTGTGGATGCATGATGTTTTCAAGTGGTCAATTAACTGATGCCTTGATGGTTTAAAAATGTAGAGAACTTATTTCACATGATCTGCCGTTTTTTTCTTGAAAATATGCGTTTTGCTGTGTCAACTTCAGTACCCATTACCAAATCTGACATACGTGTGATACATCCTGATAACATTTTTTGAAGGGGATTTTCTGTTTTCCTTTAAGAGGACAGATATCTCTTTGCTTTCTTTGCTGTCTCCCGTGTGTCATTTGCTGGGCAGTAGCAGCGTTAAACCTGTTGGTTATCAGTGAGTAGAAGTTTGGTTAGATTTCATGTATTTGATGCAATTAGGGAAGACCAAGGTTCTGGTCTGGCCATCTGGTTTCTCGAATGTGTAACTGATGGTAGCTATTGTAATTTTTCCTAATTTAATGTAGCATATGGTACGCGAGATTTGGTATGACTCTTTTAAATCTTTTATAAAAACATGCCCCTAATTAATTTATCACGTTGTGACTACATATTTTCGCCTACAGTAAAGCTTTCCACATTCTAAGTTATTGAGAGGAGAAAGACATTGGAAGTTGAAACATATGCTAGCAAGAGAGTACATTCTTTTTGGGAATCTAGCAAGGTGAGGATTTTAATTCTTCTGATCGACTATTTTAAACATATTATATTATTTTATATAAAATATATACTATTTATTATATATATTCGGTCGGTTCGGTTTTGTTGGTTAAAATCAAACAAAAATTGAAAACTGAACCGACAATAATGTTTTTGAAATTTTTAAAACCGAACTGATGATTGGTTTGGTCAATTTAATCAATTTAGTCGATTTTTTTGTTCAACCCTAATCGCAATGGTTTAGCAAGTAGCAATACTTCATAAAAATTTTGCCAGAGCATTAACAATAGAGGACCTAAACCTCAAAATTTTAAGGTCTCAAGTGCTCTTATCCCTAGCTAGGCTTATCCAAAGCTGTAAGTGACTTATCCAATGCTATTATCCCAAGCTGTTGCCACTGTAATGTGAAACTACATCCATAAAACTATAAACTTCTCCATATGTGAAGCTCTAATCAGATTGAAGTTTGAGTGGTAAAACTTGAACCATGGATCTTTTTTAGCAACAAACCACTCTGTGAACTATGAGTAATTCTAGAGAGCCTGTGTTGGTAGCCTGGGAGACCGTCCGGACCCTCCTGGGCACGTGCCTGGAGTAATTCAAATCTTTGAGAACTTCGAAGATCTCTCTCACTGTAAATGTTGTAATGTTTGTTTGGAATAATGAGTTGAGATTGTCGGCTTTCTTAACACCATGTGGAGCTACAATTCACACAGTTTAAATTCCAGACAAATTTCAAACACTTTCTAATTTTTGTAATGTTCTATATGATGGAGATCAAGCATCACCATTGATGTCCTAAACAGTGAAATTCACCAGAACAACTTACCAATATTTCCTTGAAATTGAGCCTCAGTCGGATCTACCATTATAGAGCTGTATCTCACATATTTATGATAAGCTTAACCTCTTTATATCAGGATCGTAAACTTTCCGGTCACAGTGTCAATCAGTTTTCGTTATTTGGGGTCTTATTAGGTGCATTTTGGTTTATGGTATCGATATTATATTATAACTGAATTAAGTTTGTGTACTGTTCATATTTATGATACAATAATGTAAGTTTGGTTGCTGTTAATAGTCTGTGCATATTTACAGGAAAAGTGATATTTTTTCCTTATGTTGGAATCTGATCTCTGCGTTGATAACCTTGGCACCAGTTCATCAAATAGATCTATAAACTCCCTCTTATTTATGACACAGACTCGTGACTTTTTTTTCGAATGGTTTGAGTCAGCATGAGCAGATACGTGTATCTTGTAACTTCCATTTTCCTGCTTTTTTTTTTAAAAAAAAAAATTGGTTCGTTGACCCTTTTTATTTATTAATCCACGTCCGAAACATGATTGACCCTATGGGTTTATATAGCTTTGCAGCCTCCCTCCCTATGTGGGTTCAGGCCATGCTCGGGAAGGGTATGTGATAATAGTGACTATGGGCCTGTACCGGCTGGCCCGATCATGGCCAAGGCCAATCATTTTGAGGAAGAGCCCTACCACTGACCTCACTACGTTTCAGCTTTTTATAGCCCCCATCTACATCTTGACATGCAAGCTACCCCACCTACATCTTGACATGCAAGCTAATCGATTCTTCTTCTTATTCAGAAGACTGATTTGACTGAACAAGATTTTAGCATATATTTTTCATGAATAATTATATTTACTGTTGCTAGTGCTCAATCTCAATCATGCAAGCTGTTGTTTCGTCTTCTAGGTCGTCTACTCTTAAGAGCCTCCTCATCTCCTTCTCAACTAGGTATAATAAGTCTCCTGATCTCCTCCTCCTCTACTAGGGTCCTAGAACAACCTTCTCCTACTCCTTCAGTCTCCTCTTTGCCATGGCAGATGACGAATCACAAATGCTTTTTATCTTCTTCTTCTCTAACTATTACAACTTATTATCGAACTGCTCGTTGTCATCATCATCCAATCCTGTACATGTGGTGTTCTTATAGAGGAATGAACATGTCTTCTTCTAATACAGGAGGAGGATGCTGTACAGGTTAGAAATTTTTTTTCCCCTTCAGTTGATTAAAAATGTTTAATCAATAAGGTTTTGACTTGATTGCAGAGGAAGGCAAGGAGGAGGGTGAGATACAACCCGAACCCGGTATTTTGCTTTGTTTCACCTACCGTCGAACCGAAACTCATCTTTATCACTTGCAAATAGAACAACACCATGATATCCACAATGGAGTTCTTGTTAAATACCCCCTTGAATTTGATGGCATGTCAAGCGACTTTCGTCTTGTTGGATCGTGTAATGGATTGATATGTGTGACAAGGTCGCATGATACTTATTTTGAGCCCATGTTCGTTTGTAATCCAATAACCGCAGAGAATATACAATTACCTGAGCCTCATTGTGGTTATGATTATGAAAATGGCAATAAGCATACATACAATGTCAGATCTGGGTTTGTCTACGATCCCGTTTCTAAACAGTACAAGATCTAAAGAATTGTGTGTGATTATCATAAATTTGATTTGCGTGGTTATGTAAGTGCCAATTGGAACGTTGAGATACTTGCACTTGGTTTGGATGCTGAGTGGAGGATGCTTGAAAATGTTCCTTATTGCTTGGATGCATTTGTCACTATTGATAAAATATATTTTTCGCCATTGTGTTTCAATGGGGCTATTCATTGGTTTGGATGTAAGCAAGATAATTTTATTGTTGTGTTTGATGTGGCTGAAGAGAAATTTCGGACGTTTCAATTTCCTCCAATTAATACGCATGTTCCTTTTCCTCCAATTGAGACGACTATTCCTTTCTGTCCTTTCTGTCAATTGTTTGAGTTAGGAGGGTATTTATGTTTGAGTCATATGCTTCCAGACCGGTATGAGATATGGGTAATGAAGGAATACGGGCTAAGAAGTTCTTGGACTAAAGAGTATGAAATTCCAAAAGCTGCTGTGGGGCGTCTTTTTGGACCTCTAATGTTATTGAAGAATGGAAATATAGTACTGCTGAGACGCAAATCTATCGTCTTCTATGACCCAACAAAGAATAATTCTGAGAAATTGCAGGTACGCAATATAACACAACTTGAACAAGTGCGTGACTATTGGCTTGCTGCAGTCCCTCATGTCTCGAGTTTTATTTCACCTAACAATGTTTGACCATCCAAAAACAGGTAAGATACTGAATGCTTATTTCGTTTCAACTTTCTAGATGAGCTTTATGATCTTTCATAGTAATATATTCATGATGGATATAAAAGACGAGACATTTCAAATGATTTTAAAGATTATATTTCTTAGGTAAGATACTGAATGTTTATTTCATTCCAACTTTTTAGATTAGCGTCATGAACTTTCATAGTAATATATTCATGATGATCATAATGAATATACAAAAGTTGAGACATTTCAAATGATTTTAAAGATTATATTTCTTAGGTAAGATACTGAATGCTTATTTCGTTTCAACTTTTTAGATTATTCTTTGCTTTGTCATGCTTTGGGTATTGTTTCCGCTTGGATTCTCTTAATGATGTGTGTGGCTGATTTTTTCTTATGTTTCTTCGTAGAGTGGTTGTGAGAATGTTGGAATGTGGTATTTGTTGTACCTGTCTCCCCATAAGGATTTCATTGAACTTGTATCGTCCATTGCATATGTGTGTGTAATGTCTTTATCTTATTACAAGCTACTTGGGTTGGCTACCCAAGCACAAGTGCCTCAACTCCTATTGATGATACGATCAGTGATTCATTAGCTGACCCAACTGATAAAAAGGATTAGGCAGGGGCTGATCTCTTTATGGTATTTCTTCGTATAGTGGTTTTGGTAATAATGTTGGACTCAATCCAATGTATTGTGGTGATTTGGCTGATTTTTTTCTTTGATTTCTTCGTAGTGGTTGTGTTAATGTTGGATCCAAATAATGTATTGTGGCGGTGTTTGGTTGTCGTAATGTTGGACTCAAATAATGTATTGTGGTGATTTGTATGTAATGCCTTTCTCTTATTGCAGGTTACCTTGGGTAGCAGCTACCCAAGCACAAGTTGCTTAACTTCTATTGATATATTATCCGATCAGTGATTCATTGGCTGACCCAAGTTTAAGCAGTGTCAGGGGCTGAATTTTTTCCCCTGTATTTCTTAGTAGAGTGGTTGTGGTAATAATGTTGGAGGCAATCCACCTTTTAGCTTGAATTCAGCCAAGACCATAAGTGCTTACAAACTCATTGAAGTTGGCCATGCTTGGAGTCCTTGTCTCCTTGAACAAGCTCTTCTTTTCTCCTTGATGACTCTCACAACACTGAAATCTCCCCCAAACATTGCCATATCGACCACTGAAAAAGTGAGAAATGCTAGAATTTTTTAGGGTATTGAGACGTCTAGGGAAGATTTGATTGATCTAATATACTTTGTGGATGGGATATACTACATTCTATATTTCATAAATTTGAATGGGACAGGTGTTATAGTTGAAAGTTGCCCCCTCGGTGGATTTTATTCACCATAGGCTTTTTATAATATTTATTACAATAATGAAGGCGTTTTGTTTGTTAGAAAAATGGTTTCTATCTCGCGCATTGCTCATATACAGTGTGATTAGTGTAGTTTATGGTTTGATGAAAAATAAAGCACCAATAGTAACTGAACATTAATTACATCAATAAGCTCCAGATGGACAAGTCTACCATGGTTTCGTCACACCCAAAGGCTTGGGCTTGGATTTGTTCAAGACTGGTCTTGGTGTTGAAGTCCCAAAAGACGAGAGATACAAACTTGGGTTCACTGATTTCTTTCATGCAATCATGTCTGTACTGGTGTTTGTTGCAATCGCGTTTTCTGATCACAGAGTCATTTGTTTGTTTGTTTGTTTGTTTGTTTCCTGTACATGTCAAAGAGATAGGTGAAGTCACTGAAGTAACCGGCCTCACTTGGTCTGGGCTTGGTCCCTAAAACTCAGTTTTCAACTGATCGGTCCGATCCTTGGTCTTGGGTGTTCGGGACGATTATCCGGACCGGCGCACCCTAGATTTTACTAGTGTTCCTCCCTTTATTCTTTGTGGAACGCTTTTGTTGCTTGTCGTTATTTTTTATTTGGTTTGTCATTGATGTGCTTGTACCTATGCTATATTTTTGTGAAAAATCACCAGTTTGTTGAAATGACTACTCTATTTTTTTTTTATTGTGTGAAATGACTTGGCCCCTTTTCGAGTCAGTTTGGGATTCTCGAAAAGACTAACCCTAGTCATTTTTCGATGCCATAAATGACCAATCCGAGCCATTGGAGATGGAGGAGGGAGAGGAAGTATGGATCGTTGGAGAAGGATGACAGCAAGAGGTTGCAGAACCCTAAATCGTTGGAGATAGAGGATGCCATCGTGAGGAGCTTTTAGGTTTTCAGTCATAAGTTGTAAAACTGATTGTTTGGTTTTAGTTGAGGGTAGGGTTTAGGTCAATGAAAAGGAAAATCTTTAAGTTACTTTGGGTGATTTTAGAAAGGGTGCTATTTTTTTCACCGAATGTTCTACTGAAATCACTTGGTTACTAAAAAAAATCCCATGTTTGAGTTTATGTTTTCTGAATCACCCAATTGCTATTATAAGATAATAAGACTATCTAACATTGCAGATTCTTAACTTCAAAACATGACTACTACTACTACTACTACTGGTAAGGTAGAAATCACAAGCACAGTTACAGGGCATGTTTGAAGAATCTTTAAAATACTATTGTAGAAGAAGCTCCTTAAATATTTAGTTGCCTAATCATTGCTGCTGGTATGTGTATGAGAATCGCATGTTAGCGTTTTAAACGTTTTTAGCATTTCGTTTTGACATATACCCTGTGAAGCCTCCGAGAGTTGATGTTCGGGACCAGTGTAATAGATCACTTGCTCAAAAACAGGTGCTTCTAGGGAGCCTGAGCGTGCTGCCTGGGTTTGCAGTCTGGGTGGCATTTTTACACTTTTGCCCCTGCCTTTTAACTACTCTTTAAATATAACAACAAAGGAGGGGCAAAAGGATAATTTCCTCCCAGGCTGCAAACCCAGGCTCCCTAAAATTATACAAAACAAATTGAGTACTTAACTATTGATGCACGCGCAGATGCACATTAGTAAAAAAAGCTATTGGTTGATGTTTCTTATTAACTCAGGTGCACATTAGTAAAAAAATGTGGTTCATAAGTTACTGGAGAGCTTTATAAGTGAGACTGAGCAAGTATGATTTGTGCTGTGACTTGGAGCTTTGATTGAAGTCTGATGCAACAAGGAAACTTACTGGTGTTTTGTTGGGTTATAAATTATTATGTGAAATTTGATTTGAATCAACACAGTGCTATTGCAAGTATGTACTATAAAAGATGTTTGTTTTCCAAATATCTGTTATATTTAATTTTTCAGCCAGTATAATTAGGCATATCCCAAGCTGTCGCAACTGTATCATGAAACCACACCTTTAAAACTCAAATTTCTCGTCGGTAATGCTCTAATTAGATGGAAGTTTGGGCAGTAAACTTGAACCATGTATCTGTTTTAGCACTTACCACCCTGTGACTATATATATGCAAGAAGGAATTCAAATCTTTGAGAACTTCAAAGATCTCTCTCACTGTAAATTTTGTAATGTTTGTTTGAATACTGAGTCGCGTAGCTACAATTCACACAGTTCAAATTTAATGACACACAGACTCATGACTTCTTTTTTCGAATGTTTGAATTAGCATGAGCATATACGCGTTTCCTGTAACTTCCATTTTCTGCCTTCTATCATTCTTGAGGCACCCCATACTGCCTAGAAATCTATGTGCAGCTAACCATGGTTAAATGGGGTCTGATTATAGGAACCCACCCTGGAAAGAGTACAAACTATATAATCAACTTTATTAAACCTCAAGATAAGTGTGCATTTTCCTTGCTTTAAGCGCACCCACTGATTTCTGTATTCATGAATCTTTTAGTCATTCATGATTTTAAAGAAAGCTACATAGAATTGATGTCCACTCTTACTGCTTTAGAGTCATGGATGGTTATTTACTCTTTAGGGAGAGCATTATCTGGTCAAATGGGACTAATTTTAGAGCAAAAGTGTTTGCAGTGGTAGGTTTAGTTGTTCACGCATTGCACACATTACATTCCTTTCTCCTTCTTTAAGTTACACCAAAGTTCATTTCGCTTTCGCCAGATCGAACTTTGTCACTTTAACCTACCATCACTTCTTTTTCATTTTGCAAGTAGCTTTCATTTAACACATAGAAAGAAGAGTGAGGTTAGGGAATTAGATTTTGCAATCAGGTTATCTAATCAGGATGATGTGGCATCGTTAGAGGGGGTTTTTTACAGCCTTGAAATACACATAAATACTATGGGAATTTCATTATTCTTTCAAAATCACGTCACATCACCATGGTTACAAAACACGATTGCAAAAACATGATTTCCTAGCATTTTCGTAGAAAAACATATAAAAAGATGAATTATAACTTAAAAATATATTAGATTGTCTGCTTGTAAATGAATTATTATATGAAAAACACTGATCTAACAAGTTTAGCTACCAATTGAAAAGCACTTTGAAATGCATAGTGGACAATCTTTCTCTATGAAAAATTTATGGAAATTTTTGCTTCTCGA